>SJYC01098404.1:0-55546 GCA_006408675.1 Madoqua kirkii
ACGTGCCCGACCTGTTCAACATCACCTCCCGCTATGAGCTCATGGACCGGTTCGAGGAGGTCTACTTCCGCATCCAGGACCTGGAGATGTTCGAGCCGGGCCGCATGCACCGCGTGGGGGCGCTCGCGGCCCAGAACTACCTGCAGAGCCCCAGCGGCTGGCAGCTCCGCGAGGCCGTGCAGCGCTTCCGCCGCTGGCAGGCCCAGCGCCCGGACTGGTTCGAACTGGAGAACCTATGCTCGGCGGACGGCCGGGACCTCCCGTCCCTGGACGAGGAGGCCTTCGAGGAGGAACCGCTGCCCGGAGGAGGGATCGTCCGGCAGGAGCCGCTGGTGCGGGAGCCCACCTCCCGGGACCACCTGCTGGTGGAGCTGCTCCTTGCCAGGGAAGGAGGGGGCGGCCTGGCGCGGCTGGAGCCCCAACCCCGGCCCCCGGGACAGCCGGCAGCCTCAACGCTCCAGACCATGGTGGTCCCAGTGGACAGGGTCCCTCGGGCTCAGGTAGTGGAGCCCGTCCCACAGGAGGTGGGGAGCAGCGCTGGCCGGCTGGCCCTGGTGGAGGAAGAAGAGGCCTGCCCGCTGCTGGGGGGCCAGGGTCCCCGGCGGAACAGCGTCCTCTTCCTCCCCGTGGGGCGGCTCCCGCCCCCCCAGCGGAACCCGAGCCTCCAGGACCTGCTCACGCCCCCCGAGGAGGAGCAGCGGCGGTCTGTGCAGTCGGACCAGGGCTACATCTCCAGGAGCTCCCCGCAGCCCCTAGACGAGGACGACGACGGGGAGGAGGACAGGGGGCAGCCACTGTCCCCCCAGGGCCTGGAGAGCCTGCGCAGCTTCCAGCTGCTGCTCTTTTTCCAGGAGCTTAGCAAGAACCCCGGCCTTGAGCCTGAGGGGCCACCTTGCAGGGCCCTCCCCCAGCTGGGGCGGGGCGGTGAGTGAGCATGTGTGTGCATGTGTGCACGTGTGGGCTTGAGTCCGTGAGGCCGCACCTTTAAAGGTAGTCAGCTTGACTGTGGGAGAAGGAAATGGCAACCCACTCCAGTATTCTGAGGAGCCTGATGGGCTGCCGTCTATGGGGTCGCACAGAGTCGGACATGACTGAAGCGACTTAGCATGCGTAAGTGATATGGTATATATTAATTATAAAAAGCAGGAACTTCTAAGCATCAAGAGAGATGGACAAAACGCCGTGAAATTTAGGGGAAAGATGCCACTTGCAGCCGAAGGAGGCTTACTGGAGGAGGAGGCATCTTGAGGTCTTCCGCATGGAAGATGTACGGCAGGGGCCGGCTGAGCTGGAGTGCAGGAGTTGGGGGGAAAGCCCAGGGCATTTGCAGGAGGCCTCCTGGGGTGGAGTCTGTTGTAGCCCAGAGAGTGTGTAAGAGGAATTAAGCTGGGAAGGCAGCTTGCAAATATATTGTGGAGGCTGGTTCCGCTGGCTTAGTGGTTTCTGGGGCTTCAGATGCTTTTCCCATGTACTTTGACCCTTTGTTTTCAGAAATGTAAATCTGCAGAAAGAGATGGCAAAGTCTAACTATTGCATTATTCATACAGCATGCTCTCTCTTAAAGTTCCTTCACCTACGGAAGCTTCCTACATCTCACAAGAGACTTTACCAGTCTCTTTCATTAAAATTTCATTTCCCAAAGGATTTTTTTTTCATGTAATGGACACCTTTATATGAAAAAAACTGAGATGCATTTTTCCCTCAACTCAACCTAAGGATTTTTTTTCTCTCCTCAAAAGTTAGAGAATGAAATGAAAGTAAACACTCTTAGCTTCCTGAATTCTTTCACATTTGAGGTGATTTTTGAAACAGCTTTGATTCTGTACTGGATAGACAGCATCAATTTATGAATATTGGATGTACCCCCCCAAAAATTCTCACATATGAGAGGGCAGGCCTGTGACGAGGCCCTTTTTCTCTTGCCTTTCTCACATACTACTCTTCTATTGAGTTCTGGAAAGATAAACTGACTCTATGGTCTTATGGATTCACCACCCCACATCCTCCAACTATAGGAGTGTGTCCGAAACTAGATGTCGCTTTTTGGGCATTCGGGTTAAAGTCCCCTACAGACAGGTAGCCTCTATAAAACTGTGAGAGCAGCTAAGAGGAGAGCCATCAGGGAAAATTTATCTGAGCTTCCCATGTCTGAGCCTTTGCTCTAATTTCCATCCAATTAGGTCTCTTTAGCTCCCAACCTGGCTTTCTTCCAACTCTGGGCTTTGGATTTTTAACCCTCTATAGACATGTCTGAGAGTTGTATTGTATATGGATCCCTTTCATTGACCCCTCTGGGGTCTGCTCACAAAGCTTACTTCCAGATTATGGATTTAATATGACATCTTATATTGCAACCTATACAATGATACAGTACATCCCAGATTCTCTTTGTAGCCAACTGCGGGGCCTGATTGAGGTAAACGTGACAAAGACTGGTTTAAGAATGAAGTCCGTTTAGGCAGTGTACTCACTGAACAATGCCCCTCCTTTGGGGCTTGGTCTTTTATTTCCATCTCCTTCTTCCTTGTTTCTATGGAGCACAGCTAAATATTTGAGGACTGGCAAGCCCAAGGCTCCTATCTGTTGCTTCTGGAACAGAGTTCGGGGCATTTAACCACTAATCTAATGCTGAAACTTCTAAACTGGCACCAGGGCCTCAGTAGGATAAGTCTAGGGAGTAAAACTGATCCAATTACTTGATTCTAAGATAGAAGAACCAGATGATGGTTGAAAATCTAACTAACGGCTCCACCTATTTAATATCTAAATCCCAAATAAGTACCAGAGAAATTATGAGATCAATTTAATAAAAACTAAGCAGAGGATAAGGAGGAAGGAGAAGCAAACAGTGATGTCAGTTACTGTTTTCAGGATTTATCTACATTTTCACATTTAACCTGAGCAAAAACTTTTTGAAGAGAAAGTTGGGAAGGAGGAGTGGTATGGTGCACAGACACTTTTTGAACACCATGTACATGTGAAAGTGTTAGGTGCTCAGTCATGTCTGACTCTTTGGGACCCCATGTACTATAGCCTGCCAGGCTTCTCTGTCTATGTAATTTTCCAGGCAAGAATACTGGAGTGGGTTGCCATTCCCTTCCCCAGGAGATGTTCCAGACCCAGGGATTGAGCCCAGGTCTCTAGCATTGCAGGTAGACTGTTTACCATCTGAGCCACCAGGGTAGATGTCTTTGTACAAATCAGTCAGCTTTTGTTATAGCAGTAAACAAGATTGAGACATTAGTTGTTTTTAACAACAAACTATTTATTTCTTTCTTTTTAAAAAATATTTATTTATTTGGCTGTGTAGGATCTTTGGTTTCACCATGTGGGATCTAGCTCCCAGACCAGGGATCACACCTGGACACCATGTATTGAGAAGGTAAGTCTTAGCCTCTGGACCACCAGAAAAGTCCCAAAATATGTATTTCCTGCCCTTGAATCTGGAGATTGTTCCTGAATCTGTTGGGCTCTGCTGGACTCAGCTAGGTTTGAATGGACTTCACATGCCTCCTTATTTGGGGTGGGGGGGCTCTAACTAGGGTTTGCTTTTTTTGATGGAAGGGAGAATCTCCAAGGGGTGAGCAGAATCACATGATGCTCTAAAAGTTCCTGCTAGACTATCCCTCCGCTAACATTCTACTGTTTTGAGCAAGTCCATGGTCAAGTCAAGCCAAAAGTCAGTGAGTGAAGATGCTTCATCTGAGCCACCAGGGTAGATGTCTTTGTACAAATCAGTCAGCTTTTGTTATAGCAGTAAACAAGATTGAGACATTAGTTGTTTTTAACAACAAACTATTTATTTCTTTCTTTTTAAAAAATATTTATTTATTTGGCTGTGTAGGATCTTTGGTTTCACCATGTGGGATCTAGCTCCCAGACCAGGGATCACACCTGGACACCATGTATTGAGAAGGTAAGTCTTAGCCTCTGGACCACCAGAAAAGTCCCAAAATATGTATTTCCTGCCCTTGAATCTGGAGATTGTTCCTGAATCTGTTGGGCTCTGCTGGACTCAGCTAGGTTTGAATGGACTTCACATGCCTCCTTGTTTGGGGTGGGGGGGCTCTAACTAGGGTTTGCTTTTTTTGATGGAAGGGAGAATCTCCAAGGGGTGAGCAGAATCACATGATGCTCTAAAAGTTCCTGCTAGACTATCCCTCCGCTAACATTCTACTGTTTTGAGCAAGTCCATGGTCAAGTCAAGCCAAAAGTCAGTGAGTTGAAGATGCTGAAGTTGGCACAAGCAACCTCATAACAAGGGGCTGGTAAGTATTGTCTTTACTGAAGGTAGGAGATTGTCAACTTTTCCCCAAGCCCTTACCACGTGTCAACTACTTTTTTTTTTTTTTAAGGCACTTTACTACAGTAGATTTAAGAGACAGAAGGTAGAGTTGACTTTGTAGGTAAGACATTTGAGACTTTCAGAGGTCAAGTAATTTGGCCCAGGACTGGCAAGAATTGGATCAGAAATTTAACTCTAATCTGTCTGATTCTCAAACACTTTCTTTTCTCACTATTTTTGTCTCAGCTCAGTTCAGTTCAGTTCAATCGCTCAGTTATGTCCAACTCTTTGAGACCCCATGAATCGCAGCATGCCAGGCTTCCCTGTCCATCACCAACTCCCGGAGTCTACTCAAACTCATGTCCATCGAGTCGGTGATGCCATCCAGCCATCTCATCCTCTGTTGTCCCCTTCTCCTCTTGCCCCCAATCCCTCCAAGCATCAGGGTCTTTTCCAATGAGTCAACTCTTCACATGAGGTGGCCAAAGTACTGGAGTTTCAACTTTAGTATCAGCCCTTCCAATGAACACCCAGGACTGATCTCCTTTAAAATGGACTGGTTGGATCTCCTTGCAGTCCAAGGGACTCTCAAGAGTCTTCTCCAACACCACAGTTCAAAAAGCATCAATTCTTTGGTGCTCAGTTTTCTTCACAGTCCAACTCTCACATCCATACATGACCACAGGAAAAACCATAGCCTTGACTAGACGGACCTATGTTGGCAAAGTAATGTCTCTGCTTTTCAATATACTATCTAGGTTGGTCATAACTTTCCTTCCAAGAAGTAAGTGTCTTTTAATTTCATGGCTGCAATCACCTTCTGCAGTGATTTTGGAGCCCCTCCAAAATAAAGTCTGACACTATTTCCACTCTTTCCTCATCTATTTCCCATGAAGTGATGGGACCGGATGCCATGATCTTCATTTTCTGAATGTTGAGCTTTAAGCCAACCTTTTCACTCTCCTCTGTCACTTTCATCAAGAGGCTTTTTAGTTCCTCTTCACTTTCTGCCGTAAAGGTAGTGTCATCTGCATATCTGAGGTTTTTTATATTTCTCCTGGCAATCTTGATTCCAGCTTGTGCTTCTTCCAGCCCAGCATTTCTCATGATGTACTCTGCATAGAAGTTAAATAAGCAGGGTGACAATATACAGCCTTGACGTACTCCTTTTCCTATTTGGAACCAGTCTGTTGTTCCATGTCCAGTTCTAACTGTTGCTTCCTGACCTGCATATATTTTTGTCTAGAGAGACTGTAAGTCTAAGATCTAAAAGGATCTAAGACTACCAGAAAAAAATTTTGCATGAAGCAGAAATTGTGGGAATCCTTTCTATACACAGTTAAAATATAAACCTAATTAAGTGAAATGAGTGTAAATGTTAGACAGTTTTCTTTGAAATTCTCTTTTGTAATGCCAGCCTTTGGAAGGATGTGGTTGAGGGCAGTAATGATTAGAGTCTAGAGTCACTATACAAAATTATAGAGAAGCTTTCTTTCTATGTCCTCCTGTCCCTCTCTGTTTTCTTTCTTGCTTCATTAGCTCTTGCTGTCTGATCTAGAAGTTGGCTACCCAGACCTTCTTATTGCAGCTCTCTTTTGTGCCAATCCTCCCAGCAAATGTCCAAGTTGTAGAATGTTCCTCTCTCTTCCATACCAAATCTCCAGACCACTGGCATTCCATTCAGAATGTGTATATTTTGAATGGCTTATTTATTTATTGGCCAGACCACATGACATGCAGGATGTTAGTTCTCTGACCAGGGGTTGAACCCAGTCCCTTCAGTGGAAGTGCAGACCCCCAGCCAAGGGACCACCAGGGAAATCCCAGAAGATACATATTTTGAAAGAGGATTCTTGAAAGAGCGATGTCTGACCCCTAAATAATGTGTTTCTTTGAGCTTCTGACCTGTTGCTAAAGAAAATATCTTTAAATGGTAGAATTTTCTGATAACTCTAAAACAGGACATATACAGTTCAATTAATCTGAACCCGTGGTAAAAGATTTACTTTCATGAAGGAGGCAAAGCCTTCCTTCCTTCTTATACATAGTCTATTGTCAAGTGGATTGTATGCTTTGTTGAAAATAGGTATGTGGTTGCCAGTTGGGATAGCTCTCTACCTTTTTTTCCATGAAATGCTTCTTAATTGGGAGGAGGAAAAATGTTTTTGACTATCAACTCTGGGGAAAGCCACTCCACACGTGTTGATTGTGAAGAACAGAAACAGAATTAGTATCTTACGAGCCCTTCCAAAATACCTTCTCTAGGTTTCTACTTCATGGAGACAAGATGTCTTCTCTCT
The DNA here is from genome assembly GCA_006408675.1 of Madoqua kirkii. NCBI lineage: Eukaryota > Metazoa > Chordata > Mammalia > Artiodactyla > Bovidae > Madoqua > Madoqua kirkii. Next base: position 6,586 of record SJYC01098404.1, read on the forward strand.
AAGGGAAGAAGAAGAAGAAGAGAAAAGAATATGTGACGGTAATTCTCACCTCCATCTTTCCCTGGTTCATCCAAATATGGGTTTTCTAGTCAATAAATTACAGACTTAGGCTCATTGCAGTTAAAAATAGAGAGAGGTTAATCCAAAATATTTTTATTGTGTGCTTGGCACATTGTTGGTATTCAACATCTATTTGTTGAATGAATGAGTTTCTGAGTAGTAATCAGGCCTTAGAGTCCACTGAATATATTAAAGGACTTTTCATTTATGTTTATTCAATATTTGAACACCACTGTCCCTCATATCTCAAGCGGTAAAGAATCTGGCTGCAATGTCAGAGACCAGGTTTGACTCCAGGGTGGGATAACCAGTCTGTTGTTCCATGTCCAGTTCTAACTGTTGCTTCCTGACCTGCATATATTTTTGTCTAGAGAGACTGTAAGTCTAAGATCTAAAAGGATCTAAGACTACCAGAAAAAAATTTTGCATGAAGCAGAAATTGTGGGAATCCTTTCTATACACAGTTAAAATATAAACCTAATTAAGTGAAATGAGTGTAAATGTTAGACAGTTTTCTTTGAAATTCTCTTTTGTAATGCCAGCCTTTGGAAGGATGTGGTTGAGGGCAGTAATGATTAGAGTCTAGAGTCACTATACAAAATGATAGAGAAGCTTTCTTTCTATGTCCTCCTGTCCCTCTCTGTTTTCTTTCTTGCTTCATTAGCTCTTGCTGTCTGATCTAGAAGTTGGCTACCCAGACCTTCTTATTGCAGCTCTCTTTTGTGCCAATCCTCCCAGCAAATGTCCAAGTTGTAGAATGTTCCTCTCTCTTCCATACCAAATCTCCAGACCACTGGCATTCCATTCAGAATGTGTATATTTTGAAATGGCTTATTTATTTATTGGCCAGACCACATGACATGCAGGATGTTAGTTCTCTGACCAGGGGTTGAACCCAGTCCCTTCAGTGGAAGTGCAGACCCCCAGCCAAGGGACCACCAGGGAAATCCCAGAAGATACATATTTTGAAAGAGGATTCTTGAAAGAGCGATGTCTGACCCCTAAATAATGTGTTTCTTTGAGCTTCTGACCTGTTGCTAAAGAAAATATCTTTAAATGGTAGAATTTTCTGATAACTCTAAAACAGGACATATACAGTTCAATTAATCTGAACCCGTGGTAAAAGATTTACTTTCATGAAGGAGGCAAAGCCTTCCTTCCTTCTTATACATAGTCTATTGTCAAGTGGATTGTATGCTTTGTTGAAAATAGGTATGTGGTTGCCAGTTGGGATAGCTCTCTACCTTTTTTTCCATGAAATGCTTCTTAATTGGGAGGAGGAAAAATGTTTTTGACTATCAACTCTGGGGAAAGCCACTCCACACGTGTTGATTGTGAAGAACAGAAACAGAATTAGTATCTTACGAGCCCTTCCAAAATACCTTCTCTAGGTTTCTACTTCATGGAGACAAGATGTCTTCTCTCTAAGGGAAGAAGAAGAAGAAGAGAAAAGAATATGTGACGGTAATTCTCACCTCCATCTTTCCCTGGTTCATCCAAATATGGGTTTTCTAGTCAATAAATTACAGACTTAGGCTCATTGCAGTTAAAAATAGAGAGAGGTTAATCCAAAATATTTTTATTGTGTGCTTGGCACATTGTTGGTATTCAACATCTATTTGTTGAATGAATGAGTTTCTGAGTAGTAATCAGGCCTTAGAGTCCACTGAATATATTAAAGGACTTTTCATTTATGTTTATTCAATATTTGAACACCACTGTCCCTCATATCTCAAGCGGTAAAGAATCTGGCTGCAATGTCAGAGACCAGGTTTGACTCCAGGGTGGGAAAGATCCCCTGGAGAAGGGAATGGCAACCCACTCCAGTATTCTTGCCTGGGAAATTCTATGGACAGAGGAGCCTGGTGGGCTACAGTCGATGGGGTCACAAGAGTCGGACATGACTGAACCATACCACCGATATTTGAACATTTAGAAATATCAAGTGTATATAGATCTTATCTTCTGTGATTTAAAATGGTATCTGAACCATCATATATGCTGTTGTTGGATACATTTGTCACAATTTGCTTTAAAATTCACTAGCTTTAGAAGCCACTATGCCTTTCTTTTATATAAGTATATGCATTGCCAAAAATATTTTTTACAACATGGTAGAATTCTGAGTAAATTATCAGGAGAGGATCTGCTACCTTTGTAAAATGTGGAATTGTACATTTAAAAATAAACTCCTACCACTTAAGAAGCCTTTACCTTTGATTTATGTGGAATACCCTCTTGTATATATATACCACAGCATTCTGCAGAGCAGCGTTCTCTCACGTTCTGCCTTTCAAGTCTTGGTTGACTGACGTTATGGTATGGCTGGGTGAGAAGGGACTAGAGGTCAATCGGAGGAGAAAGCGGAGTAATAGAGACAGGACAAAGAGTAAGTTAGTGGATCATGGCTAATGTCAGAATTCCAGAAATGCCTGGGATGCCAGGAGCATTCCTGCTGGAGATTGAAATAACATAAGAGAGCAACCCCAGCTCTGGCGGTTCCTACCTCATCTATTCTGTACTGGAAATCCCTGTAAAAATGGCCCATAGCCTCACTTGAGCCCTGACCTACTCTTAAATCGAAAGAAACCAATAACAGTTTTCCTTACAATCCCCAGTGCCAATATGCCTGAAAAAATATGTTGTGAAGGGAAAAGGAGGAGGGGGAAAAAAAAGCTTCCATGAGCATAACTTATCTTTGACTGTCACAAAATCAATAGGCTTTACAGAGCCAAGGAAATTCAATAGCTCGGCATTCATAATAAAGATTGGTTTGGGTGATTTGTCTCTCTCTAATAAGGCAGGCTTTGGACCCCAGCTCCCATTCCTTTAAAACTCAAAGGGGGTGGGGATTTTTTCATCACCGCCAAGTCCTCTTGCTTGTCTATTGTCAGGACTTTACAATGGTACTGCTTGTCTGGCCAAGCCTTGCTTCACCCAGGAGAACAGACCTCACATTGGGGCGTGGAGTAACAGACGCCCAGCTTTATCCCAGCATTCAGCCTCCTTCAGCCAGCCTGACAGCCTTTTATGCATCATGGATTCATCTGTTTCAATGAAAAACCCAGAGCAAAGCTGCAAGTATTTGTTTTGTTTTTTTTTCCTGGAGACCACTTTATAGAATGTGTCCAGATATTCACTTTGGAAACTAGGCCCGTTGCAAAAACATGTGGAAAAAAAAAATTGACTGCCCTGACCTGACCCAGCTCTCATCAGAAGAAGCTTATGGCCAGCACCCACCAACATATTCAGTCAAGTGGAGAGATGAGGACAAGAGAGAAGGAAGAGGCTGGCTGTACTCAGTAGAACATCACACCTGAGGCTTGTCAGCTCAATGTCTGACCAACACTCAACACAGGTCCTTGAACGTGGCAAGGAATCAATAGATGTCAACTGAATTGAGATACACATCTAATGTATACTGAACTCCTAACATGTGCCAGTCATTTCATCTCCTGTGCATTAGTCCTAATCTTCATAACATGCCTAAAAATAGGTATGTCGATATTCTTGTTTGACAAAGAAAGAGCAATGAGATTAAAGAAGGTAAAAAAAAAAAGCTCCAAATCACACAGATAGTCAGTGATACAAATAGGAACCTATCTGACTCAGAGGCTAGCTATGTTGCCATGCCAAGAAATGAGCAAGCAAAGCCCATTGCTCGTGAGTTGTGAGCACCAGTGTTCTCCTTCTCAAATTTAAGCCTAGACAACTTTATTGGAGTTTAAAGACTGGGTTTTTGTCTTGCCACTGCAACTTACTCACTCCTTTGTTGGATACACAAGAAGAAGCATATACATCCACTTTCTATTAATAAATCCTAGATAGTCTAGAAATGTTAGGCTGGCAGTAGTGGAGGCAAAGCCCTGTCTGGTGACAGAGAGAAGGGCTGATTGACAGAACAAAGGGTGGACTGACCAGGACCATTTGGGGGGCAGCTGTCTTTTCTTCCAAAGCTGCTGTAATGCATCTGCTCCTGGAACAGCAGATGAACACCAATCAGTCAATCAATAAGAACCTATAGTATGCTTATCCTGTGTTCACCCTTGATGGTCAGTGAGCCATTTGCAGTGTGGACCAGAAAACTGGAGGCTGGGCCCACAATTGGGAAATAAGGTGAGGGGAGCCTGGCTAAGTGTGACTGCAGAGGGAACACTGAAGAGGTCAGCGTTGTAGAGCCACTGCTGCCCACTGCCCTTCCTGGGCAGGAGCCCCAGCCCTGACTTCTCCCAGCTGTGTTCAAAAAATGAGTCTGGCTCAGAACTGCTGAGCTGGAGGGAGACTGGCTGTCTTTCTCAAGATGAGTGGCTGGCAGATAAGCCAAGGAGGAGTTTAAGGGAGAAGAGGAAACCAATGCACTGAATCCTGGAAATAGCTATTAGTTACGCAAATGTGTTGAGTGAGAGAGCATGGAGCCATCAAATACCAGAGTCAGCCTACTCCCGGAAAATGTTTCAAAGCTTCAGGGTTTCGATGTAGACATAGAGGAGCAAGAATGAAGGCTCATGTTTGTTAAGACCATCAATGCCTTTATTTGTTGAACGTGTTAGGTCTAAGTTTACCAGGAGCAACGAAAAAGTAATATTAAATTGGCTTGGGAATTCTCTGGCGGTCCAATGATTAGGACTTTACACTCTCAGTGCCAAGGGCCAGGGTTCAATCCCTGGTTGGGGAGCTAAGGTCCCACAAACAAACAAACAAACAAACAAACAAACAAAAGATTTGGAAGGACTTTTCTGGTGGTCCAGTGGCTAAGACCCTATGTTCCCAATGCAGGAGGACTGGATTTGATCCCTGGTCAGGAAACCAGGCCCCAGCTGAAAGATCCCATGACCTCAGTGAAGATTAAAGATCCTATGTGCTACAACTAAGATCCAAAGCAGCCCAAATTAATTAATTAATTGTTTAAAATTGGTTTAAGTAAGGTAGAAATCAGAGAAGGCAATGGCACCCCACTCCAATACTCTTGCCTGGGAAGTCCCAAGGACGGAGGAGCCTGGTAGGCTGCAGTTCACGGGGTCGCTAAGAGTTGGACACAACTGAGTGACTTCACTTTTACTTTTCACTTTCATGCATTGGAGAAGGAAATGGCAATCCACTCCAGTGCTCTTGCCTGGAGAATCCCAGAGATGGGGGAGCCTGGTGGGCTGCTGTCAATGGGGTCGCACAGAGTTGGACACGACTGATGTGACTTAGCAGCAGCAGCAGGTAGGAATGTATTTCTGTGATACATGCATGCATGAACATGCACGCACACACATGCACGCAGAGCCTGAAGATGGTGGGTGAGGGTTGATAGGCCGCTGTCAAGAAGTGATAAATAACCCAGACTCCTGCTTCATGCGTTTCCCATCTCGTCTTTAGCTTGTGACATTTACCTAAAGGCCCAAGATAAAAACTCAGACTCGAAGCAGCATCTCTGAATTCCACCCAGCACTGTGGAGTAAGGAGCAAACATACATAACCCCTGTTTCTTTCAGTGAACTGCTCAAAAGTCTGAACATGCCATTTCTTATATTTCACTGACCAAAATCTATGGCTTGATCTAGCTGTGAGGGAGATAGTTGGCCAGGCTACCAGCTACAATGTGTCTGTTCTGTGATTATGAGAGAAAGGGGAGATGGATATTAGGAGTCAATTTGCAGTATCTGTCATGGAGGCATAATTAAAATGTCAAAACTTCTTCACCACAAGTGATGGCCAGTGACTCCTTCCCATCCTAGTTTGTGTGATGTTCAAACTAGAGATAAACATCATCAGGTCACATATAGATGCACTGCCATCCCACCAACTGAACTCACTTTGGAAGGCAATGAAACAAAACTTAAAAGGGAAGTAGAAGGAGGACGTCTCTGGTGGTACAGTGGAGAGGAACCCATTTACCAACGCAGGGGACATAGGTTCACTCCCTGATCTGGGAAGATTTTACTTGCCTTGGAGCAACAAAGCCGATGTCCTACAACCACTGAGCCTGTGCTCTCCAGCCCAGGACCCACAACTGCTGAGCCTTCAGTGCTGGGACGACTAAAGCCCACGTGCCTAGACCTGTGCTCTGCAGCAAGAAAAGCCACTAAAATGAGAAAGCCTGAGAATAACTATGAAAGTTTAGTGCAACACCCCCCAAAACTGACTTATTAATTAATAATTTTTTTTTTAAAGTAGAAAGAGGAGAAGTGAGGGGAGAAGAAAGCTCAAAAAGAATGAGTCCAAAGAGAGGGGAACTAATAAAATTTGGCAATAGATTGAATTTGGGAATTTCAGTACTACAAGTAATCTGACATGAATTCACAAAGTTCCCTGAATATCAACAAATCCTTGGTGTCTCTCTAAAATGCACACACACACACACACACACACACACACACAAAACTAGTCACTCACATTCTTTCATGCCCACAGCTAAAATCCGTTGTCATGCTGATGATGCTATGAGTGTGTATCTGGGATTTGGTCACTGCAAACTCGTTTGCTAAGTGCTGTCATTTCATAAAGATGATTTACATAAGTACAGCTTTCTTAGTTCTGGACTACTCCTTTAAGATCAACAACTGGAAACATATAAACATTATCTGTGACTTCCCTTTGAGAGTGCAAAACACATATAGGATATAGAGGAAGAAGTGTTTCCCACCTCTCTCTATTGCTGAAGGTAGTGGATGGGGAAAAAATGATTGGACTCTTGCTTAAAAAGAAGCTTTTGGTTTTGGGATTTTGTGACAGCCCTTTCCCATATAATGTGAACCATATAATCAGGCTGCCAATGCATTTGTTGCTACGTAAAGGAAAAATGTATTTTTTCAGATAAGCCAATGTATGCTAGTAATAGATAAATATGATTCAAAACATTAAATGGAGGGACTTCCTTGGTGGTCTAGTGGGTAAGACTCAGATCTCCCAATGCAAGGGGCCTGGGTTTGATCCCTGGTCAGAGAACTAGATCCCACATGTACAGTGAAGACCCAGCGCAGCTAAAATAAATACATAAATTAAAAATGTATGCTAGTAATAGATAAATATGATTCAAAACATTAAATGGAGGGACTTCCTTGGTGGTCTAGTGGGTAAGACTCAGATCTCCCAATGCAAGGGGCCTGGGTTTGATCCCTGGTCAGAGAACTAGATCCCACATGTACAGTGAAGACCCAGCGCAGCTAAAATAAATACATAAATTAAAAAAAAAAACTTTTATTAAATGGAAGTCTCAGAAAACTGGATTGTGTTATAAAGCAGAGTTGATGAGAAAGCCCAGTATCTTTGAAAGTGAAAGTGAAAGAAGTTGCTCAGTCATGTCTGACGCTGTGACCTCATGAACTGTAGCCCACCAGGCTCCTCCGTCCATGAGATTCTCCAGGCAAGAATACTGGAGTGGGTTGCCATTTCCTTCTCCAGGAGATCTTCCCGTCCCAGGGACTGAACCCGGATCTCCCACATTGTAGGCGGACGCTCTACCATCTGAGCCACCAGGAAGTCTGCACTATCTTTGAGGAAAGAGTAAATTTAATTGTTTTAATTACAAATGTTGATGAATTTAGGGCTCATGATGATGAATTATAGATTCATTACCTATATTGGAAATGAATACTGAATCTTAGAGCACTAGTTTAAAAATTACCAAAGTGAAGGAAATAAGAGCTGTAGTAATATTCACCAAGTATTCAGTTTGAGTGAGTGAAGTTGCTCAGTCGTGTCCCGCTCTGCGACCCTGTGGACTGTAGCCCACCAGGCTCCTCTGTCCGTGGGATTCTCCAGGCAAGAATACTGGAGTCGGTTGCCATTTCCTTCTCCAGGAGATCTTCCCAACCCAGGGATTGAACCCAGGTCTCCTGCGTTGCAGGCAGACACTTTAACCTCTGAGCCACCAGGGAAGCTATTCTCAATTTTACCTAGTCAAATATGAACGGATGTGGTTCATTAATACTCCTAGTCTGAGGCATGGTCAATTTTCTAATTTTTCCCTCTTCCCCTATCATCAGGACTAAGGAGGTCCCATGTTTCAGATTCAAGAGCTACAAGGTGGTGCAGCCTCTACCTGGTGTGCGTAGGAAGGCCAACAGAGCTCTGACTGCCCAACGTGAACCACATAGCATGAATGATAAATAAACTTAGTAAACTTAAATAAACTTAAGCATCTACGATGGGATTACTTATTACCACAGCGCAATTTAACTAATTCTGACTAAACCAAGGAGTATGTGATTAAATATCTGGGAGAGAACCCAACTCTGAAATTAAAAATGAAACAAAGGCAAAAACCTCAAAATCTCAGGCTCTCAACAGCTCTCTAAGCAGGAATTTTGCTCTAATTAGAGAAGATTGTTACTAAAATATTCCATCTAGCCCAAATACCACCTTTGTTTTATCTAAATTACCAAAAATGATTCTGAATTCAGCAACTCTGGGTTATTTGTTGGTCCAACAAGTCTAGAGAATGGTTTTTGTTTATTTGTTTTCACTGAGTTATTTTACTACTGAGTTGAATACAGTTTCCCCTTCCCTCTCTCTTTCCTCTCCTTAACCCTTTATCTGGGAGAGAACCCAACTCTGAAATTAAAAATGAAACAAAGGCAAAAACCTCAAAATCTCAGGCTCTCAACAGCTCTCTAAGCAGGAATTTTGCTCTAATTAGAGAAGATTGTTACTAAAATATTCCATCTAGCCCAAATACCACCTTTGTTTTATCTAAATTACCAAAAATGATTCTGAATTCAGCAACTCTGGGTTATTTGTTGGTCCAACAAGTCTAGAGAATGGTTTTTGTTTATTTGTTTTCACTGAGTTATTTTACTACTGAGTTGAATACAGTTTCCCCTTCCCTCTCTCTTTCCTCTCCTTAACCCTTCCTACCCTTCCCTGTTTTTCTAGTTCCCCGGTCCTGGACACAGGAATCTGGTTGAAGGGCCCTCAGCCTGAGCTGAGGATTGGAGACTGATCACCTCCTCTTGGCAGAGAACTTGAATTCTGGTTCTGGTCTGGTCTGATTTTTGGTAGGGCCGAGCTCTAGTCCTCCCTTCTCTGGAGGCCCAGGGAAAAGTCCCACAACGCCTGGGTATCTGCAGGTGGCAGGAGACATCTGTAAGGCCACCCCTTTCGCCCCTCTCTCCTGCCTCCTCCCCCTTCTTTCAACCTGGCTTCCTTTCTTCCCTTGAACTCTTTGATGTTAGTACTTGGATCTGAAGTTCTGTGTCTCTATAGGAGGTTTTCTGAGAGATTGTATTCTTGTATTTAAGGGCTTCCCTGGTGGTGCAGAGGTTAAACCGTCTGCCTCCAATGCGGGAGACCTGGGTTTGATCCCTGAGTCGGGAAGATCCCCTGGAGAAGGAAATGGCAACTCACTGCAGTATTCTTGCTTGGAGAATCCCGTGGACGGAGGAGCTTAGTGGGCTACAGTTCACGGGTCGCAAAGAGTCAGACACTGAGCGACTTCACTTTCACTTTCAGTGTGTATGAGCTCCCCTTCCAGTGTCTGACTTGTGAGTATCCGGTAGTTAGGAGAGTCAAACTCCTCAGGCCAAATCTTTGATAGAGGAAATTGTCATGGGTTGAGAAGAATTATTTCATAGATTTTGCCAAACTGCAAAATGCAGGGTGAGCATGTGTTGGAAAACCCTCAATTAGGCCCCAAACTACAAAATGTTAACAAGAACAAATTTGACACTGAGTGATGAAGAACCAGCTGCCTGAAATAATGAGCTGATGCAGCTTGTGTCAAATTCCTGAGAGAAGAGCTTTCACAGAGATTAGCCCCAGGCACCCAGGCGTCACCTTCAGCACCTGAGGGGGAGCTCTAATTTCCTCTGCTTCTCTGAGCCCAAGGACTTGAAACAACCAGTTGGTGAAAAGCAACATTTACTGAACAGCTAAAGCATGCTAATTACCACACTGTATAATTTCTAAAGTAAATTTCCATTTTACAGATAAGGCAACTGAGGCCAATGGTAGTTAAGTCACCAAGAGCCAGGGTCAGGATGCAACATAGATCCAGGTCTTTCCATTATCCCATGTGATAACATTAATCAGCATATAAATGAGACCACATAGCTATATTCATCCTGGTGGAAATCATTTTAGTGAAGGGTTATGATAAAAACCGATGCTCATTTTTTAAACCAAGATATCTATCAGTGTCTATGAATGCATAGTGTCACAGATTCATTATGCAAAATGTGCCAATTTGGGTGAAATTCTACTTATCTAAATATAATTAATTTTTTATTAAAATTATTAGAAAATGTGATGTTCCTCAGATATAAATTTTCTTAATGTCCAAAGCTTACTTTCAGGATCACATGTTTAAATATTTTACCAACATTTTCAGAAAGTTTATTTCTGGCCTTTTTTTCCCCTCCAAGTTTATTGATATATAAATGACATGTAATGTTGTGTAAGTGTATGAAATCCTACCTTGGAATGAAAAAAGCAGTACGGCAGCTCCAGGAGACAAGATTTAGCATATTAGGGACTTTGCTAGAGGTTCAGCAGGTAAGACTTTGCCTTCCAGTAGAGAGGGAGCTAAGATCCTACATACCTCATGACCGAAAACCAAAACATAAAACAAAAGCATGTTGTAACTCGTTCAATAAAGACTTTATTTAAAAAGTTGTCCACACCAAAAAAAAAGCTGAAAAAATAAAAAATTTTCTTTTTTATTCAATCCACATTATGCAACCAAGAAGATGGAGGATACAAGAGGAAGAATGTTGAAAGTTATAATTAAAAATAACATTGACACTTCACATGTTTAAATATTTTACCAACATTTTCAGAAAGTTTATTTCTGGCCTTTTTTTCCCCTCCAAGTTTATTGATATATAAATGACATGTAATGTTGTGTAAGTGTATGAAATCCTACCTTGGAATGAAAAAAGCAGTACGGCAGCTCCAGGAGACAAGATTTAGCATATTAGGGACTTTGCTAGAGGTTCAGCAGGTAAGACTTTGCCTTCCAGTAGAGAGGGAGCTAAGATCCTACATACCTCATGACCGAAAACCAAAACATAAAACAAAAGCATGTTGTAACTCGTTCAATAAAGACTTTATTTAAAAAGTTGTCCACACCAAAAAAAAAGCTGAAAAAATAAAAAATTTTCTTTTTTATTCAATCCACATTATGCAACCAAGAAGATGGAGGATACAAGAGGAAGAATGTTGAAAGTTATAATTAAAAATAACATTGACACCTTGCTGGTGAAGACTTTACACAGTTGAAAGCATTTCTTTTCTGCTCTCCATGTAGATTTCACTCCTGAAAAACACATATTAAAATTTGTTTAGATTTTTGCCTTTATTTTAATATATGTAAGAACAGAGCAGACAGGAAACCTAAGACACAGTACTTTCATCTCATTTTTTAAAATTAGGATTTGGAAACAACAGTTTTGTTTTCCTATAAGCACATTCCTGATAAAGAATCTTTTTGGCCATTGCAAATGGTCTTTGGATTATTTTATTTATTTGGTGGGTAGATTTATTTCTATTGTATGTGAACAATATTTATCTCATCTTTACTTAAGACTCTTACGTTATGCAAATAGGGAGAGACGTTAGCCTTTTAGTGAGGATATAGGGGTAGGAGCAGGCTGAAGGAATTGAAGCAGGGAGGACCACAGTCTTTCTCCTGGCTCTTTACCTCTGCTAACTGATGGAATGCTTTAGACAGAGCCAGCTAACATATCATCTCCACATGAGATGCAGGCTTCTAAGATTTTTATTCCATCGGTCTTGGCAGGCAGAGGAGAAGGATGGAGGAGATTTGTCTTTCTGGCTGAGAGGAGCCTCTTCCATTCACTCTTGATGCAGCCCAAATACTATCATTTCTCATGTATGTTATATCAGAAAGAATTTGGAAAGCATTTTCCCAGAAGATATAACCCTTTGTTTATTTTTTTTTAATTAAACCACTAAAATAAATTTAACAATCTAGATGCAAGTTGATGACATTTCTATGTGAGCCAGTCCTGTTTTACATTATTATTATTATTATTATTATTATTATTATTTTTACTTTTTGACCTCATGACAAGGCTCTTAGTTCCCTGACCAGGAATCGAACTCAGGCCCCCTGCAGTGGAAGCATGGAGTCTTAACCACTGGACTATGGGGAGTCCCAAGCCCTGTGTTATTCTAATAACTTTGTTCATCTATAAAAATACAGGCCCTTCCACATCTACTCTATGTGAGACGTGAAAAGGCAGAATAATTGAAAGAAAGCAACCATTGCCTAAATGATTGTACGAACCAAACTATATTAGCTTGCTTTCTTCTTTCCCCCAAATCCTAATTTGCATCCACGCTAAAAGTTCACTAAAGTTTAAGCACTTTGGGGTCAGGCACCTTTTCAATTTACCCCAGTTTCTGCAGAGCTCAGAAAAGTATCTGACACATTGAATACTTCTTAAATAAATGACTATTCATTTCCTTGTCTGAGGAGTTTTACATCCACTTTCAAAATTTCATTTCCTCCAAATTTTGAAATTTAGGCAACTGTAGATGATAATTTTAAGTTTCAACCTCACTGCGATCTTTTTTAACACATTGTTCAATATGATTTCCCATCTCACTGAAATAATTCTCCAGTTTCTCTCGAGGGAATTGCAAAAAATTGCATTCGTGCTCTGGCTCTAAATTCTTCTACAGAATGTGGTTTTGATAAGTAAACAAAGACTTCAAATGTTTCCTTCTATTATGTGTGTCCTTAAAGTGTTCAGTCTCAAGTTACTTAAGACTGCTCTAAACCTAAAGTAAGAACGTGTTACTTACAAAAAACACAGAAGTTATTCAAACAAAACTTAGAAGTAAAAATCTGCCAAGAAATTTTTGTCTTTGCTGTTTTGTTATCTTTTTGTTTTGTTTGTTTTATATCTTAAGGGAGCTGGAAAAGTCATTTCCCACTTATCTAAGAAAGCAAAGATTAACAAGGGAATGGCTATCCACTGCAATATTCTTGCTCAGAGAATTCCATGGACAGAGAAGTCTATGGGGCCTCAAAGACTGAGCGACTGAGCACAGAGCATTTTCCCTATTAACATCTGTAAATTGTTTTCTAATCATTTTGAGGGAACAGCATTTTCTCTGCAAAACTTTTGTTCAAAAGCAAAACAAAGTTGTGGTCTAATCTGCCTTTATTCAAGGAAGAGCAAAACCAAACAGAAAATTCTCTGCCTTCAGCCTTCAGTGTTGTCTTTGAAGTGGTTATACAGTAGCTGATTTATGGGAAGATAGCTTTTGCCCTGAAGAAAACTTCTATTTTAATATTTACATGTAATCCCAAAAAAGGAGGGAAACGGAAGAAAATTATATGCAAGGAGCTTTATTTAGTTTCCAGATCATAACCCAAAAGTGAGCTGTTCAATCAGAAGAATAAGGGAAGGTGGTATGGGGAGTTTATGCCCTCAGTATAAAGACCCTCTCATTTTAGTTTATGCCAAGAGGTTGAAATCCACTCACAGCCCCTCTTGGCAAAAAGGAGACTACCAACTATGGCTGCAGTGTAGCTCAGAAGGTGCTGCCGTGTGGCCAGCTCAATCCATCTTCCATCAGAGGACAGAGTGCGTGAGGCTCAATGCAGACACTTAAGAGGTTTTTTCAAAAGTTGGAGCATATCAGAAGAGAACAAACAGGAACTTCCCTGGTGGCTAAGACTCCGTGGTCCCAATGCAGGGGCCCTGGATTCAATCCCTGATCAGAGAACTAATCCCACGGGCCTTAACTAAGACCTGACGCAGTCAAATAAAAAGAGAACAAACAGGTAACATCAGGCAATTCTCTACTCATGAAACCTGATCAGGCCCACCCTCAGTGTTTGTTCTAACAGCCTTCTAATAGCCTCCTAACCACCCACCTCCCTGCAGCAGCAGCCTTTGCCTCTGTACAAGCTCTTGCACACTCACCCTTGAAAACACAAGTCTGATGCTGTCTCTGTCACCAATGTTCCAATGATCAAGTCCCAAACTCTTCTACAGCATAAGATATTCTTCTTAAGCCCCTTCCCACACAACTTAGATATTGACTATTTTCTCCACTGACTACCATCCCACTATTATTCCAGCAATGTGAGACTCCCCATCAGTCTCTTGACTTTGATGCCCATGTGTTTCAACTTGAAAAACCATTTGTCCTTCTGTATTCCTAGCAGTCAGTCACTTCCTTCTTTTTTCTTGTCTTCTCTTTTGTGCGTATTTTTATTGTATCTATCACAGTGTATCTTTGAGCAAGTCTCTTCTCTACCTCGGACTGCCGTACATGGCCAGGCAATGTTTTCCCCTCACAGCTCCAAAAGCACTGCTCACATGTGGAATATACAAGCGGCAGGTAGAACAGCTCTGCTTGTTCTAGTAGTATAGGTAGAGTAACAACTGTTTATTGAATACAGGCCAAGCACAATCCTCTCTCATCTCACTTTATCTGCATAAAATAATCATAAAGCGAACACCTCCAGTTCATTCCCATCTTCAGTTGATGGTTGAGGAAATGGAAGCCCCCAGACCACAATGAATTTGCTCAGTCTCACTGTAAATTGTGAATGCCTTAGGAGCAAGGTCTGGATCTAATGCTTCTGTTCACCTCCAGTGCCTGGTATACCGTTGAAAGCACAGGACCCCTTAACACACGTTTATTTGAACGAATAAATGAACAAATGAGGAGCCCGAGGGAGAAAGGGCTGACTCTCCTCAGTTACTGGAAGGTTTCATATAAGCCAGGACTCAGTTGCACAAAAATCTGGAATGTGAATGAATGGAGGCAAAATGGCAGTTACAAGAGGATCCCCTGGAGGAGGCCAAGGAAAGCCACTCCAATATTTTTGCCTGGAGAAGCCCATGGGCAGCAGAGCCTGGGGGAGCTACAGTCCAGAGGGTCACGCAGAGTTGGACACGATGGAAGCGACTTAGCGTGCACGCACGGCAGTTGTAAGCTGGGAGAGTCTAAATAATGTAAATCTGAAACAGCAAATTCTCTGCCATTTGGTGAGCACCAACTCTGTATCAGGCACTTTGGTGTCTGAGATGTGCCAGTTCTTCGCCATCATGAAGTTTACGTTTGAGCTGAGGGAGACAATAAATATAGCCATAATGGATAACTAAGGCATAGAATATGCTCAGGTGATAGGAGCTGTGGGAAAAGAATATTAAGACCAAGGTAAGGATGGAGGTGGTTAGGGTGAGATTTAGGTCAGTGTGCCCGTCACTGAGGAGAAAATGTTGAAAAGTGGAGTAAATGCTTGAAGGGGATGAAGGAGTTAGCCAGGTGGGTATGCGCAGGAAGGACAGCCCAGGTGGACAGAACACGCCCTGCCTAGTCCTAAAGCAAGAGGGTATCTAGATACCAAGGACCAACAAGGGGGCACATACCTGGAGTGCTTGTGCTCAGCTGCTCAGTCATGGCTGACCCTGCAACTCCATGGACTGTGGTCCAGCAGGCTCCTTTTTCCATGGCATTCTCCAGGCAAGAGTACTGGACTACGTAGCCATTTCCTCCTACAGGGGAGCTTCCTAAACCAGGGATCACACCTGTGTCTCCTCCATTGCAGGCAGATTCTTTACCATCTGAGTCCCCTGGGAATTTTATCTGGAACAAGTTTGTCCGATCAAACACAGAATGCCAGGTAAGTCTGAATTTTAAGATCCAATGATGAAGTGTTACCACTATAGCTGGCTGTCAGGGTACCGAGGTAGAGGAATATCTATAGTAAAAGAAAATGATAAATATTGCATTAGTTGTTTAACAGATATTCAAATTTAAGTGAGCATCCTGCATTTTTATTTTTATGTAGAAAAAAAAGATTACCGGAATTTCAAATAATAAATAACTATTTTTTCTTTTCTTGGTAATTAATTTACTGTCGATCCTTGTTGGTTATTTTAAGTATAGCAGTGTGTACATGTCAACCCTAAACTCCCAATCTATCCCATCCCTACACCCTTCCTCACTAGGCTCCTTTAGCATCTGTGGCAAAGCTGGTGTGGTGGTGCTGAATTCTCTCAGCATTTGCTTGTCTGTAAGGATTTTGATTTCTCTATTGAATCTGAACAAGAGACTTGCTGGGTAATCTTGTCTGTGGGTTCTTCCTTTTCAACACTTCAAATATATCATGCCATTTCCTTCTGGCCTGCAGAATTTCTGCGGAGAAATCAGCTGATAACCTCATGGGAATTCCCTTGCCTGTTATGTGTTGCTTTTGCCCATCCTGTACTTTTATTTGCTTGATGTGGCGCCTGCCATCCAGGGCAGGGGGAGGGGGGGACAGTCTGCTTTGCATCTCTGCCCCTCTGTGCAGCGAGCTGCTCTTTTCCTCTCACAGCTGTCTACCTCCCCACCACCTGGCAAGGAACTTTGAGCTTTAGAGCTTAATCCCACAAAGTTAGCAATCAATGGAGTTTGACTCAAATGTATTGTGGCTGCAAGTTAAGAAGCCAGGCGAGACCTGGATGGTTCAATAGGAGTAGGGGCCTTGTGGTCAGTTAGACTCAATGCTTGGGCCTTCCCTGGTGGTTTAGTGGTTGGCGATCTGCCTGAAACTGCAGGGGACACAGTTTCAATCCCTGATCTGGGAAGATCCCACATGCCGTGGGTCAGCTAAGCTCGTGCACCACAGCTACTGGAACTACTGGGCTCCAGGGCCCACGTTCCGCAACAAGAGGAGCTACTGAAATGAAAAGCTCTCAGATGAAACTAGAGAGTGGTCTCCACTTGACGCAGCTAGAGAAAGCTCGCGTGCAGCAATAAAGACCCAGCACAGGCAAACAAAAATAAATAGATAAACAAAAAAAAAGGACTCCGTGTTCCAACAGGATCGGCTTGAGTCAACAAAATATCTTCAGTCATGTTAGATAGGATGGCTCCCAAAGGGACAAAGAATGGTGGCTGAGGCAGAAACTGTGCTGTGGTGGTATCTTAGTCTACCCAGGCTGCTACAATGAAAATACCATAAACTGAGTGGCTTATAAACAACACACATTTATTTCTCACAGTTCTGGAGGCTGGGAAATGTCTGGTGAGGGCCTATTTCCTTATAGACAGCTGTCTTTCCCCCCTAACCTCACAGAGCAGAAAGGGCAAGGGAGCTTCCTCTGGCCTCTTGTATAAGGACTTTAATTCCATTCATTAAAGCCCCATCCTCATGACATATTCACTTCCCCACCTCCCAATTACATCACATTAAGCACTGGATTTCAACATACAAATTTTAGGGGGACACAAACATTCTGTCCATAGCAGAGAAGATAGGTGGCTTCCCCAATGGCTGCAGGTAAAAAATCCACCTGCAGTGCAGGAGACACAAGTGACTTGGGCTCGATCTCTGGTGAAGACTATCTCCCAGAAAAGGAATTGGCAGCCCACGCCAGCATTCTTGTCTAATGATGCTATGGACAGAGGAGCCTGGTGGGCTATAGTCCATGGGGTCGAAAAGAGCTGGACACGACTGATGGCTAAGAACACAGCACAGACAGGATAGGTGCAGACAAGGGTGTTCACATGTAGATATCCTGACAGATCCTTAGCACTGAATGCTTAATTAGATTTACTAGAGGACAGAAGCAACAAATAATAAAAAAATTCCCCAAAGTGTGATTCTTCCCAATGTAACTTGGATTTAAAATGTATTGCCCACAGATTTTTGTTTGTTTTGTTTTAAACTGTTATCTTTCAAATTATATTATTAACTAAACTAATACCATTCTTAATTATCTTTACATACATCAAGCATCTTTAAGGAGAAATGTTCTGTTGCTAATGAACAGGTAGAGCTTCCTACAACCCATAATTTCTCACAGTAATCCACCACTAAGATTGTCCACATTTAGCTGATTACAGTGTTAACCCTCCTATCATGTCTTCAGTGCTGCTTGAGTGAATGTAAACTTCCTAGCATAGAATTGCAACCCAACTGGGATTACAGAAATTGCATTTAAAAAAAAAAAAAAAAGAAAGAAAGAAAAAATAGTCTTGAAGCGCCTGCACACCTGCAAGTTCTTTTTCTCGCAGATGCTTTGGATATACTGGTGACAGTAGTTTCACAGAATTCAAGCAATTTATCACCAGATTTTCCAATACTTTTTGCTAGATAACTGTAATTATGAGGTGTCACCACTATAGCCGGCTGTCGGGGTGCTGAGGTGGGGAAGTGTTTGTGATGAAAAGAAATTTACAAATAATCTTGGGTGAGAGAATGTTTTTCTGGCAGGAGAAGAAGAGGATGTGTGGGTTCTGGTGTTTCGGGTTGTGGGAGTCTGTTTCAGTTCAGTTCAGTTCAGTTGCTCAGTCGTGTCCGACTCTTTGCGACCCTATCAATCGCAGCACGCCAGGCCTCCTTGTCCATCACCAATGCCTGGACTTCACTCACACTCATGTCCATCGAGTCAATGATGCCATCCAGCCATCTCATCCTCTGTCATCCCCTTCTCCTCCTGCCCCCAATCTCTCCCAGCATCAAAGTCTTTTCCAAAGAGTCAACTCTTCTGATGAGGTGGCCAAAGTACTGGAGTTTCAGCTTTAGCATCAGTCCTTCCAAAGAAATCCCAGGACTGATCTCCTTCAGAATGGACTGGTTGGATCTCCTTGCAGTCCAAGGGACTCTCAAGAGTCTTCTCCAACATCATAGTTCAAAAGCATCAATTCTTTGGTGCTCAGCTTTCTTCACAGTCTAACTCTCACATCTATACATGACCACTGGAAAAACCATAACCTTGACTAGACGGACCTATGTTGGCAAAGTAATGTCTCTGCTTTTGAATATGCTATCTAGGTTGGTCATAACTTTTTTTCCAAGGAATAAGCGTCTTTTGATTTCATGGCTGCAGCCACCATCTGCAGTCTGTTTAGCACCACACAATTGAATAGAAGTTGTATCCAGAGGTCACAGCTAAAGCCCATCAGTAACAACATACTATGTACCAAAGCCTCCTCTCTGTGTTCTCTGTGGAGCTGGAGCATCTTCATTTCAAACATCATATATTCCTCCCATGGAGGGATTTCACAAAGGAACAGTCTGGAATAGTTATCAAGTTGCTTGGGACCCCAGCACATGTGGGCCTTCCATTTGGGGGACTGTACTCAACCACTCAGGTTTTACAGCATCCTGTTTTTGTTTTCCAGACAAACCAACTTGTTTGTTAATTTGTCTATAAAGTGAGCCTGCACATTTCTCTGGAGACCCATTCACTAGCCATACCCAGAGTCGTGTTTTGATTTGGAACTGTTGCTAGAATAACATTCAAGGCAGGAGAATCACTGTGGTCCTTTCTCTGTCATAACATATAAATATATGCTGACAGAAGGCAAAGCAAAGAAGAAATACATGTGTTGACTTTGTCAGACTAACTTCCTGACTTTCACAGGCTCTGCTTAATGACCATGCCTCAGAGACGTGTTTATGGAAGATCGTGTAAAACTCTATTGTGAGATTTCACAGTGGGCATCAATAATGTCTGACACTCCACATATCACTGGATGGCTCCAGGCATGTGACAGCGAAAGCTCAAATGGAAATAGTTTTCATCCCCTTTAGTTGCCAAATTCCAACAGCCACCCAGCTCTTTCAAGAGGATGGAGAATTCCAAATCAGCTGCAGTGGAGCACGATACAACTTGAGATATGACATCAGTTGGTCCAGACACTGGATCATATCTCAAATACCAGCACCTATTCTTTTATTTGCTTTCAACATGGCTTGTTGGCACACCATCTGGAGACCAGGCACCATGTGGGTAGTGGGAAAAGATAGCTTCTATAGTCTCACGGTTTGCGAAATAAGTTTTCATCCTTGTCATGTTGTCGATTTTTTTTTTTTTGAATCCTTCGTTTGTTTGGCTGTGATATGGGATCTTCACTGCATCATGAGGTGTATAGGCTCTCTAGTTGTGGCTCACAGGCTCAGTAGTTGCAGCACATGGGCTCTCAGGGGCATGTGGAATTTTAGTTCCCCAACCAGGGAATGAACCCGCATCCTCTGAATTACAAGGCAGATCCTTAGCCACTAGACCACCAAGCAATTCCCATCTTGTAGTGTTTTAACAAGCTCCCATGAAGGCTTTCTTCCTGCCCTCTGACCTGTTTGCAGGGCCTCCTTTCCTAAGGCCCCCAAATTGCTGACCCACAGGGAGATAGTGCTGGGTGCCTTGTGCTTGAGTTCTTGTGTTCACTAAAGACACCCAAGGCAAGAGGACAGGGCCTCTTTTCCAGAGTATTTGTGCTCCCTTTGTCCTCTAGCCAAGGTTTTCTTATGGAGAGAAGGGTGATTGTTGTTCAGCTTGTTTGTCCAACCTCCCTCCTCCCCGCCCTTTGCTGTCTGTCAACTCTAACTCCTACTCGGACACACTGGGAGAAAAGCTGTCACCACTGAAAGGCCTCAACTGCCTTGCAGCGCTGAGTCCCTCTGCTAGCTCCTTCAGCCTGGGCACTGGCAGAGACACCGTGCCTCCATTCCAAGGAAAATGAAAGGGTGTGATGAATAGAATTAAGCTCCTTTAGGTTTCCTTTTCAAGTACACCCCACCTCTAGGCACCCCAAAATGGCCCCCAGGTTTTTCTCACCTTCTTTTCTAGTAAGAAATGACCTAGAGAGGAAACAGTACAGCTCAAATTTAAAAGGCTTTGTCACTGGATTTTACAATGCAAATCAAGAATGCTGATCAGCAAGGGCACAGGGAAATTTCCTCCTTTCATAATATTAATTTATGGAGCACTTGCCCCACTTTCCTTCCTCTGACTCTGTTTGAACCGCCTTCTACTCACTTAAGATGCAGTTTTCATTCTCATTGCAAAGATCTTTGTGAGTTTGGGGGTACCTAACAGAGAAAGTGGCTTGTCTTAACACCACCTTTGAAAGGTGGCAGAAAATGACGGAGCCAGGATTTTTCAGTGCTAAGGGTTAAGTGTGTGTGGATTCAGGAGGAGCCTGTGTTACTTTAGAGAGAGGAGTAGGGCTTCTTTGGAGAAGGAAACAGCAACCCACTTCAGGAGTCTTGCCTAGAGAATCCTGTGGACAGAGAAGCCTGGTGGGCTGCCATCTATGGGGTCGCACAGAGTTGGACACAACTGAAGGAGCTTAGCATGAGTGCGTGCACTGGAGAAGGAAATGGCAACCCACTCCAGTGTTCTTGCCTGGAGAATCCCGGGGACGGAGGAGCCTGGTGGGCTGCCGTCTGTGAGGTCACACAGAGTCGGACACAACTGAAGCGACTTAGTAGCAGCAGCAGCAGCAGCAGGGCTTCCTGGGTTGCTCAAGTAGTAAAGAACCTGCCTGCCAATGCAGGAGACATCGGTTCAATCCCTGATCTGAGAAGATTCCACATGCCAAGGTGCAACTAAGCCCATGGGCCACAACTACTGAACCTGAGCTCTGGGGTCTGCAACTACTGAACCCACAAGCTGCAAATACCAAAGCCCCTATACCCTAGAGTCCATGCTCTGCAACAAGGGATGCCACCAAAATGACAAGCCTGCGAACTGCAGCTAGAGAGTAGCCCATACAACAACGAAGACCTAGTACAGACAAACATTTAAATATAAAATTTAAAAAAAGAGGGGCAGAAAAGCCTTCCCTGTGCATCTATATTTACATTGCAAACTCATTCTCTTTCTGTAGTTTTTGCAGAAGGCTGCAGAGTCTTTCTTCATTCACCTCTTCTCCCTCCTGGAGCAAAGCATGGCTGCTGGGTCCACAGCTATCTGTCATTCAAGTGTCATTCATTTATCTTTTTGGAACAAGATATAGATCACCATTAGCCACAAATTTACACACTGTGTTCAAGAGAGGGAGAAAATTAAAAAAGATGAATCAGAGACGGTGGCTTAAATAACTCAAGCTTAATGACATGTTAGTAGTATTATGGATCACTCTTCCTGATAGTGTACACCTGGACCATAACTGCTGGTATGGGTTTTTGAACAAATAATTCCATTTAAAAAATATTATTGTATTGGTTTAGCTCTTCTATTAGCTTCTAACTTATTAAGTCAATTTTATTGCTTTGTTCTAGCTACATTTTTTTTCAGATTTTTAAAAGTTAATTAGAGTACTGTTGCTTTACCACATTGTGTTCACTTCTGCTGTACAGCAAAGTGAATCAGCTATATATATATACATAGTCCCCTCTTTTCTAGATTTCTTTTCCATTTAGGTCTCCACAGAGCACTGAGCAGATTTCCCTGTGCTATTACAGTAGGTTCTCATTAGTTACCTATTTTATACATAGGAGTGTAACTACACTTCTTATGTACATGTTACTAAGCATTTCCTGATAACTCTCCATTGTTTATAATGAAACATAATATTGAAGAGTAGAGCAGGGAGGAGTCAAAGGGTATTGCTAGAAACATCCCAAGAAACCCCTCATCCTGATAATCACCTCCGTAAACAATGCCCTAACGATGGATGCACTTATTCCTACCTAACTGATGAACTCAAACCCAAGCTCACCTTTCAGAGCCTAGTGAGCCATGGTCCTTCTCCATCAAACTTGGTGTGATTCTCAGATAACATGTTTGCTCTACCCCCAAAGCATCCTATATGACTCTATTGTGAATATTGCCTTTCATATCTCCCTCCTCAGCCAGACCATCAACATCTGAAGAACAGGACTGTGTCTTTCATCTTCTGAGCTGTGATGCCTGGCACGTAGTAGGGAGACAGGAAGTGTCTCCAGTGGATGTTTAAACAGACTTCTCCCCACCTCTTTCTCACCCTTCCATTTTGCCTGAATTTCTGCTAATTGAACTAGAGCCTTTCCTTTATCCTTATCACGGCCAGTTGAGATAAGGATGCTTACCAAACCTCTTTGCGTTTGGAGTGATAAGACTATCACACAGATTGTATGAGTGTGTTGAATGTTTTTCAAAAGCTTACACATATGTAGTAGCACATTTGTTATTCTGTCAATTAGATGATCATAAATTTTTTTGGAGAAGAAAATGAGAGTTCCTTGGACTGCAAGGAGATCCAACCAGTCCATTCTAAAGGAGATCAGTCCTGGGTGTTCTTTGGAAGGACTGATGCTAAAGCTGAAATTCCAGTACTTTGGCCACCTCATGCGAAGAGTTGACTCATTGGAAGAGACTCTGATGCTGGGAGGGAATGGGGGCAGGAGGAGAAGGGGATGACAGAGGATGAGATGGCTGGATGGCATCACTGACTCGATGGACGTGAGTCTGAGGGAACTCTGGGAGTTGGTGATGGACAAGGAGGCCTGGCGTGCTGCAATTCATGGGGTCGCCAAGAGTCGGACACAACTGAGCCACTGAACTGAACTGAACTGTAAGTTTTTTCTAATCCAGAAAGAGAATCCCAAACTCATATGGTTCTTAAGTAATTTACGTAGTCAATGCTTTGAGACCTTTTCCTCATCTGTGAAATGCAGGATTGAATGGAGTTTCTCCAAAGTCTCTTTCGGGTCTTGAATTGTCTCTGAGGATTAGCCCAATTGTGTGGGGTGGTAAAGTTGGGATGGAAAGCAGAAGAGAAATAACAGAGGACCACACAACCATCATAGGCTTCAAGATGCAAAATCTCAAAAGGGTCTATTCTGATTAGTTCTCATGACTACCAGCTGCGACTTCAATCACAGGGACAGGACTAAGGGAAAAATTTCCTTCCGTATGAAGTAGGCTGAGAAATGGACTGGGTGAGGTCAGGGACAGACTCTGAACACTGATAAGCTTCTCTTGTATTAGCTATGAATTGTTACCTTCTTCCTTTTGCTATCCATTGCAATACATAAAAATACAAATAAAATATTTTTTAAATAATTTATTTTTTCTCCATTAAATAATATGTGGCAAATATATTAAACATTTTCTTTCTTGGTATTAGTATCTGGGGGAGGGCATCAATCTTCTAAAAGATACCCAAGAAGAAGCTAACTAATAGTATATAGTCACAGCACACGTTCATATGTTACTGATTCAGTTGTACAGACTTGTTTGTGACAGTTTTTCAAAATATAACCCTATGCAAAAAAGAAGTCTTAGATCAAAGCATTAGCTTATAACATAGATGATTAGAAGAATTATTAAAATTACATTTTAAAAATTGTGAATGAGTCTATAAGTGGACATGTGCCAGGTCCAAAAAGAAATAAAGATTTTGAAAGATTTCCAGTGGCATGACACTTGTAAGTAGATATGTTGTAGCTTTTGGGGCTGTTTTGTTTTATTTTTTCTTCCTTTTTTTTTAGAGTCAGTAGGCAAGAACATTACACGTCATAGAAGGGATAGTTAATAGAAGCATAAGTTTCTTTCTCTGTGTGTAATCTTTCACTTTTGCTATACCATTTGTAAGATTTCAATATTGTTCTGATATTTTGATACTCTACTCTGGAAATTTTGGTAATAGGGACAGCTCATTTATTCTGCTGTTCCCTGTCTAAATTCTACATAACTAGTTACACAAACATGCAAATTATATTTAAATGAGCTTGACTGGGCAGATTCATACATATTTGTTGCTGTGACTTTGCCCTTGGTGTGCTGTATCTTTTTTTCCTTTTTTTTTTTTTTTTTGTAAAACCTGAACAATAGCTGCCCGCATGGGATTTTGGACTCAGTAGTAAATTCAATGTCTTTTTTTCAATTTATGATGTTTTAAATTCTAAACAGAGTCTTTTAAGGATGAAAACTCACATGTACATCCTATTTTACTTTAAGAAATAAATAAATCAACATTCTACTGAATAAATGAAATGTGGAGATTTATTATTATTATTATTTTATACTTATGGTTCTTGTGCTTACTATATTCTATCTTTTCACTACTCTTCCCTCTTCTAAGCACTTTATCAACACCCCCACCCTGACCCCTACCTCCACAGACCCCATTTAGTGCTATCAGTACAGGAGCTTCTGTGATGCAGCCTCTAATAAAGTGACAGGGGGTGGTGGCTGACTGTGTTATAGCCAGCCCGCTGGTGGGATCAGGAGTAAACTTCACCAGTCACCTAAAGCTTCACCAGTAGGAGAAAACTGACCTTGGTCTAATTACAAATTAACAGCATTTGTCTTTTCAAAGCAGCAAATACTTTTACCTGTGGTTGTGTGTATGTGTGTGATTTTAAAGTGACTGTCGACTCAAAACTTTCAAAATGAATGCTTTGTTATGCAATTGTTTTTCAAAGTGCTAGGAACTGCATTCAGTCTTTAGGATCCTGCTAATGACTTTCCCCCATATCTGGCTTGTCCCAGGAATGCTGGATAAGAAGACAAAGAAGCAGCACCAGGGATGTGAACCCCAGACCAACACAACTTAAGTGAAACTGTCAACCCCCTAGGGAGACATTAATAGTTTATTGGGTATGGAAGATGCATAGCAAAGTGAAAGAAGAAGGCTAATAACCTTTAACATTAAGAAAAGTAACTATTATTGTGACCAGTGTAGCATGAAGCACAAACAGAATACTCTCTGGGCAACAAAAAATAACGTGCAGTCCACTAGAGCAATTAATAAAATGAAAGCGCGGTTTCTGCAGATGGATATGTAAGGGAATAATGGCGCAGGGCTGCGCTGAGCTGTCATGCATCAGATCCTACATCTGTTATGGAAATCAGGGGAAGGGGGGGCCTTTTGTTCATGTGTGAGCCCTCCCAACAGAGATTTGGCTGGAGTAGATTTTCTTGTTATTAAACATGATTTCTAGCTAGTCGAGAGCAGATGCTTCTGCAGCATTTGGAACTAATAACCAACCTTCAAGTGCGTGCCACCCCTTCAAGAGGCTGGTACTGTTGGAGAGACCAATTTCAGCTCAGAGATAATGTGTTCAGTTCAGTTTCTACTTTGCACATGAATGATACTGAGACCAGATGAGCCTTCTGGCCCAGAGTTTGCTGGGGACAGTGAAACAATGACATTGCCCTAAAGAAGACCTGAGCTTTCCAGGTGTGTTGCGAAAGATGACTCATAATCAAGACAGCAAGGTCGACTTTAGCTGCAGAGCAGAGAATGGGCACAAAGGGGAAAACGTGCAAACTTGTACAGTATTTGGCAGGCTCAGCCCAGGCCTTTACCTGCCTCTCACATCTGGGCTGTGACTTTCGTTGAATGAAAATGACTCGTGGGTGCTGCAGGTCACCATCTAATCAGTAAAGAAAAACATTTTTCTTGATAAACCATTTGAATTTAACTGTCCAACATGTTATTTCTGAAGTTTTTCCCTTTATTTCTCTTTGAACACAATGTATGAATTCAACAACAGCAACAAATAAGTAGACCAAACATCCCTTCCATCCTAACTCTTGTGTAGATGATTTTTTCTAAATAACAAATAGGCGTTTGGATCAATTTTGCAATTGCGAAAGAAATTTGAACTAAAGTGAAGAAGGTTCTTGTTTTGTGTCTGAAACTCAAAATCAATATCTAAAAAGTTCTAAAATGTAAAGATTGGGAACACAACTAAGTATATTTTTTACATTTGGTAGGTATTCTTATTAAAACAATAATATAGTCAGAAATAGCTATGAGTATAGTCAGTGCTTTTGCTATTCTTCTCAGGATTTCTTTCTATTTTTTATTCCAAGAAGTATCCTGTAGCTAGAATTTGCCTCCTCAGAAACAAGACAGTGGTTCTGGGATGGAACCCATGCTAGCCATAAGCAGTTGAAATGGCAGCATGTTGGGCATTTCTAAACACGAAAATCCTAGTCTCTATTTTGTTTCTATTATTTTACCCAAATTTTAGAGGCTGCATTTTGAACTTTCTTATTCAACCCTTAGTTACACTTAGAAACTCTATTCCTAAAATATATGAATTTTGACATCCTCTCCCCAAAGTTTCCCCTGTGAGTCTATGTGGCTTGTCTGTTAACAGCTGCTTCAACCTGTTGAGTTCCCATCTACTTCATAGGGCCTCTTATTTGATTCAGACACAATTCAAAGTATAACTAAAAAAAAAAAAAAAAAAAAAAAAACCACGTAGACACTGGGTCTGGGTCCAGGCACTGAATTAAACTGGAAGGTTTGGTTGATAGATTAAATCTGCTCTTAAGAAACATGACTGCCAATTCAGAGATAAGCCTTCCAACTAAGGCTTTATGATGTTGCTCCATAGCTGGGACCTGCAGGCACTAATACCATAACAACAGCAGCAAAGTTTGCAAGCTGCTCTAATTTATCACGTGCTTTCGAGGCGTTGATGGTATTTGATCTGATCCTCACTACGAGTTGGAGAAGGAAGCCAGTGAATATTGTTACCCTCAGTTTTCAAAGAAAGAAACTGAGGGTGAGGTGACACCCACTGTCCCAGGGACATAGCTGTCTCACTGGGACATAGCTAGAAAGTGGTGCAGTTGGGGTTGATTCCTGGGACTCTGACCCAGAAAGGAAGGATCCATTTAAAAGAAACTTAGTTTTTAACTGTTTTATGCCCTGTTCCTTTAAAAGCACAATTGATTTCTGCCCCGCCCCCCCACCACCACCCCACCCAAGATTATAGTTAGAATTTTTGCTAAAATCCAGGATAAATAAAATCCAATTTTTGAAGCTGACACCTTCTTTCCGTAGCTGCTAAATTTCTGTCATGTTGTTCGGCAGGTGTTAGGGATACTGACTATAAGAAGGCTTTTTAAATGAAGTGTCAACCTGGACATCCCAGACACTTGTGATCTATACAACTAGGGTGGGTATATATATTTTTATGACTATTTTTCACATGCAGGGTTGTTAACCCTAATGCCCTGGCCCGTTTCCAGATAAAGGATTACAATTTGCCTTGCTAAAAACGTTCCCCGCTGCTTTAATTAGATATGGTATTTTCCCCTCTCTCTTCGGCACAGTCTGTAGTATGCTCTGTCCTGTCAGCCAGCTGCTATCGGTAACTCTAGGAGGATGAAATGATTCTTCTAATATCAAGAGACAAAGCAATAGCCACAAAGCTGGATTTCAAAACAATATATGAACTAAAATGACTGATGGTTAATATTTTAAAATTAAACCATAGAATAAGAAAGAAGCTTTGAAGATTATCCCTTTAAGCTGGGTCGGTGAGGCCACATTTCCAGGAAACCAGAGCACCAAATTAATTTAGCCAACTCTGCTTTTAAAAATCTATCCAATTCTGGCAAAAAAAAATAAAGGAACGAGAGAAAGAAAGTCAAACCAATTGCTTCTTGTAAAAGGGTCTACTCAGTTGTTCTGTGCATAGTAAGAAAGTTCAGCAGATTCCTATTAATTTCCATGACAGTAAATAATTTTCAACCCTCTACTAACATCCTAAATTGGATAAGGAAGCATTCAATTTAGCTAAGTGAAAATCATTTAAACCAAGGACTGGGAAAGCAAAGAAAAAAGAAAAGGAATATTCCACACCTTGGAAGTGGATTTGTGAAGAAAAATGAAATATTCATCATGTGTGACTGTAAGACAGTTTTTGTGGGATTATGTGGGGAAGGCTATATCCCATATGGTGTTTCCAGACTGCATCCCAGAGAGCTGCCATAAGGTGAGAGCTGGCTTGACAGAGGCAGCGTCCATCTGCATTTGGAGTTGCTGCCACCAGCCGAGCAGATCTCCATATCTGGACCTGGCTCCAGAGCTGGACAGTCCACTTCGAGCCCACACAACGACTGTCCTCTGCTTCACAAGTGAGACTGCTGTGTCTGTCTGTCTCACAGGTAGTGTAAATAACTGTCTCCCCACTACGAAAATCATTCCCATTTTGGGTTGCTTTCTGGGCATACATTTCCATGGATTCCTTTTATTCATACCGCTGCTCTACCTCACCGTTCACACGCTTCTCTCTCCTTTTTTGTTTCACTGACCCATTTTTCTCCCTTTCATTCCTAATGAACCACAAAACTGGAATTTGAAAGAGGCAAGTACCATTCTTCAGGTCCTTAATACATTCATTTAGAAAAAGTCTGAACATTTGCATAATAAATCCACGGGGTCTCAATGGCAGACATGGCAACATGGTATATTTATAGCATGGCACATGGAGCCCATCTTGAATGCCTGTGTTCAGAGAGGTTATCAGGCCCAGCGATATAGAGCGGTGGGGACTGTGGAAAACTAAAGGGCTCATTTCCTGTGTAAAAGGGGAAGCTTCTATTTAGCATCACACTTGAATTGTGAAATATAGTAATTAATTAAATTTTTTAATTCCCTCAAAGTCAAGCTAAACACAAGTATGTCCACTGGCATAATGCATTCTCAAGAGAATGGTTAGACTGTTTTACTGATATTAAGTTCAGTGAAGCACCAAAGATTTGCTGTAGAGCACAGGAAACAATATTTAATATCTTGTAATAACCTATAATGGAAAATAATTGGAAAAAATATAACTGAATCACTTTGATGTATAACTGAAATTAACACAAACTTGTAAATCAACTATATTTCAATAAAAAACTCAAATTCAATGAAAGACAAAACTAGAGAACAGTCTCAGTTGTTTAAAGATGAGAGGTTGGTTTTCTCAGTCACCCCACTTATGCAGAATTTCCCATCAGTAGTGGTTCTGTGAATGGGACAGACACATCACATGAAGAACAGATCAGATTACTGCCGAATCTAAGGTAGGATTCTAAGACTAGGGACTTTTCCAACTATACCAAAATCCTTTTTTCCTCATTACTGTACTTTATCTCTGAGGTTTTTTAAGTGTCTGGTTAAAGCAGAAACATATAAAATCGTTCCACATATAAGTGCTATCATATCATATGTGTCTTTGTCTGACTTACTTCACTCAATGTGACAATCTCTAGGTCCATCCGTGTTGCTGGAAATGGCATTTTTTCATTATTTTTTATGACTGAGTAGTATTCCATTGTATATATGTACCACACCTTCTTTATTCATTCCTCTGTTGATGAGCACTTGGAACTGCAGAATAATTAAGCAATGCATTTAAAAAATAAAGAATACAAATCAATAAGAATGACTGTGGTTGACTACATCAGGTTGGCTACCAGGAGACCTGATTTCTTTGCTTTTACCAGATATGTGTCCCTGGACAAATCATTTAATATGTGTTGAACTTGTATAAAATAAGGTAGTTGAAATATATCAATCTAGTCAAAGGCCTAGGTCAGTCTTACATTAATAGCAGACTCATTTTCTCAAATGAATTTGCCTATAGAAACCACTAACAGAAAAGATAAAAGTAGAGTAGGTTTTTTTGTATGAAAAAATTTAAGGCATCTGATGTCCTGTTGAAATTACAGGAAGGTCTCCTCCAAGCCCATTTTGAAGACACTGGGCAAAATTATCTTTAAGTTCCTCTCTACTGTTGAAATTCAGATTCTCAGTTTGCTAGAGTACATGCAATTCTACCCACAGTGAAAGTAAAATGATTCTTTTTGCTCAAAATAAACTTCTTCCAATTATGTGCCTACTGACTTTAAAAATTGTCTTTGCCTTCAAGCAGCAATGCATTTGTGAAGATGAGATTTTAATGTGAAATGAAAATCAATCATTATAAACCAACTAACAATGATAGACAAACTTTTCATATAGTAATTGCATTAACATAACTTAACTCAGCTTATCCAGTAATAAATGAAGTCAACTTTATTTTATGGTCCAAATGACATTGACTCAAACTCTTAGTTCCATAATATCCCCTAATTATTTTGGGGACTCCACAGGGTTACTTCGTTTATGCTCACAAAAGTCTGTCTGCTGGAGCCATTCGCCCTCAGTGAATAATTAACTGCTATGATCTTTCCTGTGACTCAGTTCCTTCTGCCAGTGTCAATGGTCTTCCAAAGAACTTGTTATCCTGTTGCTGATTCTACTCAGGCAACAACCAGTCTTGGGGATGCTCTGAAAGTCCCCCCTCTGTGAGCTAAAGCAGCTCCAATTGCTGTGGAAATGAGAGATGCCCCACTTTTCCCAAAAATATGCATGCTCATTTGCCTAGTAGATCTTCCAAGCATTGCCCTGCATTTCTGGAGTCCTGAAATGACTCTTAAGAGCTGGCACTAGGATTCTTCACTCTTGAAGGGCACCTAAACAGGAAGGGCAGCTCCTTTATTTGCAAACTTAGAGGTGCTTTTTGAAGATTTTCTTAATGTGTTGTTCAGGATAGGCTAGAATATATGCAGCATATTCAGGATACACAGGAACAACCTCTAAGTCTTAATGACTTAAAATCAAGATTAATTTCTTATTCCTGCTATCTACTAATCATGGGTGAGCTCGAGGTCATTGTGAGTCTTTGGTGGACTCTGATTCATCCAGGAGAAGTGACTTGGTGATTTGCTGGGCTCTTCTCTATATCATCCTATAAGGCACAGGGAAAAAATTCAGAAAATCACACATTGACTCAATGTGTCTCAACCAGAAGTATCACACATCACTTAAATTCTCTATTCATTGGCCAAAGTCAATTGTGTACCCACACCTAGCTTCAAAAGAGCAAGATTCTATCCTACCATATGTCCAAATATTTGATTAAACTTAATGATTACTGTTCCCCAAAACAACCTTCCACCAAAGCTAATCAGAATCTCTACCTCTAGAGATAGAAAACCACTTGCAATATTAAAGGCCATATTCTTTGCCCACCTTCTACTTCCCAAGACTCCAAAAATCTCCAAAATTAGTATTACACAGCAACTAGACTTAGGTTTGTTAAAACAGTGCAGAGGAAGGAGTAGCTGTTGACATGGAGAAGTTAAGGAAGGTCATGAAAAGAGAAAGACTGTAAATTGGACCTTAAAGGAAAGGATTTAGATTTTTTTTTTTTTAAGGAAATGAAAAAAACAGTGGAAACAGGAAGAGAGGAGTGGGCAGGGAGATTATGGGGAGCCATGAATAGAGAGTTTGCTTCACTGTGGTGTACTTTATATACAGTATTGAGACTGGTAGTTTAGAAACAGGTTGTGAAAGGCCATGATAGAGTTCAGTCTTTGTTCTACAGAAAATAGGGGCCATTCAAGATTTGAGATGGGGTGATGATTGCAATGCAAGAAGATAAATATGTTCTTGGAGAAGCTGATGGACTGGTTGAAGGAAGGCTGATAGAAGAAGATAATTAGTCCACTCTTGCTATCATCAAGGCCTAGACAAGGATGGCGACAGCAGGAATGGTGGGGAAAAACAGCTAAGGAAAGCCTGGGAGAGAAAGATTTTAATAGGATTGGCTGTGTGACTAAAGGAAAGGAGGAAAAGGAAGTAACCAGGTCCATGCTTACTTATGCCTCTGGGTAACCCTGCCGAGATTGACAGCTCTCTCTCAGTAAACTGGGTGTGAGTGTGTCTGTTTGTATGTGTGTTTGGGGGAGAGAGAGATTGGGAGAGAACACGAGGGAGGGAGAGGGAGAGGGAACAGTGAGGGGGAACTGATGTCTGTGGATGCCTCAACAAGACTTTTTTTTTTTTTCTAGCTGCGTGCATTAAGTTGGTCCCAGGTATTATTAAAAGAGTTCAGTACCCAATGAATTGGGTAGTATATGATAATGAGTGCCTACTATTTTTAGGATAAATGGCCATTTTGCTTATTGAATAGTATATTGCTGAACTAGTAGGAACATTTTATGATTCCAGTGTTTTACTCTTAAAATCCTTCTCTTGGATTTCACAATTCAAATTGCCCTAAAACACAAACTAGATCTGGCTTTTCAGTTAATTGGTGCCAACTTCCTTATGAGTTCAAATCAAGCCTTCACATATTTTATCTCCCTATGTAGTCCATAGATCAGACACCCCTTGCAGAATCAGAGTCTGTGACTTTAAGTTTTATCATATTTTGCCTGCAAGCATAATTGTAGCAACATAATATTAATATTTGTAAATATTTTCTTTTAGCTTATTCAAGAGGTTTTGCTCATGGCATTTTTCCAACGGACTGATTCAAAGGATCCATAGGGCCAGCTGCAATTTCTCCTAAGGACTCTACATTCTGGACTTCATCCCCAGTTACTGTAGGTATTATTGTTCATATAGGATTCAAAACTACACATTATATTCCCAGTCCTCTCCTCCTTTCTTCAAGAGCTGCCCACAGTCTAAACTGCCAGGTATAAAACACACCTCAATATTTGCATTTTATACCCTAGGACTTGAGCTGGTTCACAGTGGAAGGAGATAGTTACCAAGTTCCCAAAGGTATTTGTATTCATAAATTTATTAAAGCTACCACTGTGTCCAAGTTAATTATTTATAAGAAAGAAGATAATTTTTAAAGTCGTGTTTTAAAGAACTCCATTTTTTTAAACTAAATTGGTTAATACACATCTCTCACTGAAAGTCAACACCAAATCAATTTTTAATCATAATCTGGTATCCTACTGATGTCAGAATGCACCGATCATAAACAGCACTGAGAGTAAATAGATTATTATTCTCCAGAGTTTGGAGTCATATTTGGTCTGATTCCAGTGACTATAATCCTAACCACCACTCTTGGGCTCTTACTTATAAGATATCAAAATACCATGCAACTTTAATAAAACAGTGTGGTGCACCTGTAATAATAGAGAGATGCTGTTGTGCTCCATTGTGTCTGACTCTTTGCGAGCCCAAGGATTGCAGCCTGTCAGGCTCCTCTGCCCTTGGGATTCTCCAGGCAAGAATACTGGAGTGGGTTGCCATTTCCTCCTCCAGGGGATCTTCTAGACCCAGAGATTGAACCCACAACTCTTGCATTTCCTACACTGGCAAGCAATTCTTTACCGCTGTACCACCTGGGAAACCCATAGATAAGTAAATCACCGGAATAGAAAGTAGATTCCAAAAAGACATGTCTATGAGAGAATTTGGTACATGATGATGGTAAGGAAATGATGAATTATTCAACAAACAACACTTTGGGGGAAAAAATATATTGTGATCTAACTTCAAACAATATACCAAGGTAATTTTTGAATGAATTAAAAAACTAAGTGTAAAAATCAAACCCCTTCACAGATCACAGCCTTTTCATGGCAAAGGGGTTTGTATAACTTAGTGAAGCTATGAGCCATGCCATGCAGGGCCACCTAAGATGGACAGGTCCTACTGAAGAGTTCTGACAGTGTGGTCCACTGGAGGAAGGAATGGCAACCCACTCCCATATTCTTGCCTAGAGAACCCCATGGACACTATGAAAAAGCAAAAATACATGACATCTGAAGATGAGCCCCCCAGGTCATCTCTAGAGATCTTTTCAAGAAAACTGGAGATATGAAGGAAATATTTCATGCCAGATGGGCACAATAAAGGACAAAAATGTTATGGACCTAACAGAAAAGATTAAGAAGAGTTGGCAAGAACACACAGAAGAACTATACAAAAGAGGTCTTAAAGGCCCAGATAATCACGATGCTATGGTCACTCCCCTAGAGCCAGACATCCTGGAATGTGGAGTCAAGTGGGTCTTAAGTAACATTACTATCAATAAAGCTAGTGGGGGTGATAGAATTCCAACTGAGCTACTTCAAACTGTAAAAGATGATGCTATTAAAGGGCTGCACTCAATATGTCAGCAGATTTGGAAAACTCAGCAGTGGCCACAGGACTAGAGAAGTCCTTTAGTTTTCATTCTAATCCCAAAGAAGAGAAAAGCCAAAGAATGTTCAAATTACTGTACAAATGTACTCACTTCATTGCAAGCAAGCTAATGCTCACAATTCTTCAAGCTAGGCTTCAATAGTATGTGAACCGAGAAATTCCAGAGGTACAAACTAGATTTAGAAAAGACAGAGGAGATCGAGATCAAATTGAGATAGATCAAATAGAGATCAAATTGTCAAAATTTGTTGGATCATAGAGAAAGCAAGGGAATTCCAGAAAAACATCAACTTCTGCTTCATTGACTATGCTAAAGCCTTTGACTGTGTGGATCACAACAAACTGTGGAAAATTCTTAAAGAGATGGGAATAACAGACCACCTTACCTATCTCTTGAGAAACCTGTATGCAGGTCAAGAAGCAACAGTTTGAATCAGACATGAAACAATGGACTGGTTCAAAATTAGGAAAGGGGTATATCAAGGCTGTATATTGTCACCCTGCTTATTTAACTTCTATGGAGAGTACACCGTGCAAAACGCCAGGCTGAATAATAACAAGCCGAAATCAAGACTGCCAGGAGAAATACCAACCACTTCAGACATGCAGATGATGACACCCTAAAGACAGAAAGCGAAGAGGAAGTAAAAAACCTCTTGATGAGGGTGAAAGAAGAGAGTGAAAAGCCTGGCTTAAAACTCAACATTCAAAAAACTAAGATCATGGCATCCAGTCCCATCACTTCATAACAAATAGAAGGGGGAGAAGTGTTAACAATGGCAGATTTTTTTCTTGGGCTCCAAAATCACTGCAGATGGTGACTTCAGCAATGAAATTAAAAGATGCTTGCTCCTTGGGAAAAAAAAAAAAAAAGCTATGACAAGTCTAGACAGTGTATTAAAAAGCAGAGACATCAATTTTGCCAACAAAGGTCTGTACAGTCAAAGCCATGGTTTTTCCAGTAATTATGTGCAGATGTGAAAGTTGGACCATAAAGAAGGCTGAGCATTGAAGAACTGATCCTTCTGAATTGTGGTGCTGTAGGAGACTGTTGAGAGTCCCTTAGATAGCAAGAAGATTAAACCAGTGAATCCTAAAGTAAATCAGCCCTGAATATTCATTGGAAGGACTGATGCTGAAACTCCAAAACTTTGGCCACCTGATGCAAAGAGCTGACTCATTTGAAAAGACCCTGATGCTGGGAAAGATTGAGGGTAGGAGAAGAAGGGGATGACAGAGGATGAGATGGTTGGATGGCATCACCAACTTAATGGATATGGGTTTGAGTGGACTCCGGAAGTTGGTGATGGACAGGGAGGCCTGGTGTGCTGCGGTTCATGGGTTGCAAAGAGTGGGACATGACTGAGCGACTGAACTGAACTGACTGATGCACATGTACATGCACGCAAGGGCGAAAGTGGGGCAGGGTAACTCATTGCTAACAGGGGAAGCAAGAGAAGAGCTGGTGGGTGATTAGAATATAATCTCTTTTTCATCTATAGTATATTTTACTCTATTGCCTACTCTTATTTTAAAAATTATCAGAAATTTTGACTACTTTGAAATAAAATAATTCTTCCAAATAAAAATTTGTTATTTCTCTATGTTCATGAAATGAGACAAGAACATCATAAGTTCCTTCCAAAGTCCTAGCTGTATCATTAGGCAAGCTGTCTTTTCTCTTCGGATTTGAGCATCAGCTTCCTAACTCGTCTCTTGCCTGCAGTCCAGTTCCCATTATTCCCTCCTATTAGTCTTCACAGACATGACATGTGAGAGCAATGTCCCAGCCCCCAGCTGCGTCACCTTGGAGGTCACTTCTGTAGATTCCCCTGTCTAAATGGCTGTACTGTTTTAAAACATTGTGTGCTTTTCCCCTAATACCACACAGCACATTTCTTTATGTACTATCTGCTTCACTACTCTGTCCATAAGAAAAGGGACGATCTCTGTGTGGTTCCATGCAGAAACTTCATCATCTGGCACATGTAGCATGAAGCAGATAAGTAAATAATAAGGTAAGTATTGAATGAATGAATGAATTGCTTGAATAGATAAGTACAGATTAAACAAAGGAATGAGTAATTTAAAGACAGGAACCACCAGTTACAAAGTATATCCACCACAGGGAAAAGAGAAACCATAAATATCATTTAGATGTAGCCAGAGGGGATTTAAATACAGGTACCCAGAGAAGAAGTGGGCAGGAAGTGAACACTCTCTCTTGATTTTCTTAGAGTCATTTTGAAAAGAAGCATTCCAGGAAGCCTAAGTGATGAAGGTCAGGTTTGTTATTTACAGAGCTCCCTGCATTTTCCAGCTGTATTTCAGGTCAGAACTGGCAAGATAACAGGATACCCAGGGGAGCTCTTCTTTGATTCTGTAAATGAATGTTCTAAAAGAAACATTGGTGAAAGACACAGCTCTCAGACCCTGGAAGGAGCATAATGTAGGACTGGCCTGAGGGAGGGGGGAAAAAAAATCAATAGCTTTAACAGAGAATGAGACCAGTTTCTTTATAGCTAAGGTTGGCAAAGGGGGAAAGCCTCAGGGGCACTGATATTGGCACTGTCTCCATCAATTTCCTCTGGCTCCGCTTGATAACAGATAACCAGCAGGGCTTAGGGATGCAGTGGAGTTGGCTGAACCAGGCAGGGGTAACTGGGGAAGCCCAGCTGGGCTTGCAAAGATGACTTTCCCCTGCTCAGTTTCCTCGATTCAGCCATTGGAAGCCCACGGGGCATCCACTAGGCGAGAGCTTGACCCCAGGAACATTAATTATATGGCTGAATCGAAATTTCAGAAACTTCATCATCTGGCACATGTAGCATGAAGCAGATAAGTAAATAATAAGGTAAGTATTGAATGAATGAATGAATTGCTTGAATAGATAAGTACAGATTAAACAAAGGAATGAGTAATTTAAAGACAGGAACCACCAGTTACAAAGTATATCCACCACAGGGAAAAGAGAAACCATAAATATCATTTAGATGTAGCCAGAGGGGATTTAAATACAGGTACCCAGAGAAGAAGTGGGCAGGAAGTGAACACTCTCTCTTGATTTTCTTAGAGTCATTTTGAAAAAGAAGCATTCCAGGAAGCCTAAGTGATGAAGGTCAGGTTTGTTATTTACAGAGCTCCCTGCATTTTCCAGCT
Organism: Madoqua kirkii; assembly: GCA_006408675.1. NCBI lineage: Eukaryota > Metazoa > Chordata > Mammalia > Artiodactyla > Bovidae > Madoqua > Madoqua kirkii. Next base: position 44,215 of record SJYC01098404.1, read on the forward strand.
GTATTTCAGGTCAGAACTGGCAAGATAACAGGATACCCAGGGGAGCTCTTCTTTGATTCTGTAAATGAATGTTCTAAAAGAAACATTGGTGAAAGACACAGCTCTCAGACCCTGGAAGGAGCATAATGTAGGACTGGCCTGAGGGAGGGGGGAAAAAAAAATCAATAGCTTTAACAGAGAATGAGACCAGTTTCTTTATAGCTAAGGTTGGCAAAGGGGGAAAGCCTCAGGGGCACTGATATTGGCACTGTCTCCATCAATTTCCTCTGGCTCCGCTTGATAACAGATAACCAGCAGGGCTTAGGGATGCAGTGGAGTTGGCTGAACCAGGCAGGGGTAACTGGGGAAGCCCAGCTGGGCTTGCAAAGATGACTTTCCCCTGCTCAGTTTCCTCGATTCAGCCATTGGAAGCCCACGGGGCATCCACTAGGCGAGAGCTTGACCCCAGGAACATTAATTATATGGCTGAATCGAAATTAGGCCCCCAATCAAGAGCTTTTCCTTCATTCGCCATTGTATTCTAGCCACATAATGAAAAGAAATTAAAAGACTTTAACCATGAAAATCCTACTACTGAGGCTAGATCCTCTCAAATCTTGCAAAGAATTAGGCATAGTCCTCCTCAGTCCAATTGGTTAATGATGGACAAACCTTTTAAAGCTAAACTTTGTCCTTATCATAGCAGTCTGTGTTCTTTAAGGGAGAGAAAGTGGTTTCCCATAACAGTATCCATTAATCAAAATCAATAACCATAAAAGCAATTTTTTTTTTAGTGGAGGGAAGAGAAACCATCTGGAAAGAGAAACTTGACTCCTCAGAAAAGAAACATCCTCAGCCTAGTATCCAAACTAAATAATCCCTTTACCAGAAAAGCAAAGTCCTTTTGTTAAAAAACAAAGCAAACAAACGATGATATCATCTAACCTTAGCCTCTGGTATAGTCTTTCTGTTTGGGTTTCTTTTGGTTTGCTTATTTACTTTTTAATATAGGCATCACTTTAGATTCTAGACTCTCGTTCCTAAATTAAATTATGGCATCTTTCTAAAACTACATTTGTTGAGACAGGCACTCTGACCCATCTCCTCTTGGTCTGTCTTTCATAAATATCAAATTTTCTTGACCTCGCCTCTCTCATCACTCTATCTTAACTACTTTGCCCCAATTTTGAGTTTAATGTGCAAATGACATTTGTTGGTCATTTACTTAGAGATTTTAGTATTTATTTAGTATATGCTATAGGCAATCTAGCAGCTGGTGGCTCAGCTGGTTAAGAATCCACCTGGCAGTGCTGGAGACCTGAGTTCGATCCCTGGGTTCTACAATTACAGAAAATTAACTTAGAGAATGAACTAGAGAAAGTTAACTTTCTAACCTTTTCTTATAGGATTTTAGTATTTTGATTTAAAATGAGAATAAGATTACCTTGATATGAGAGGAGAAATGTTCTCTTTTTTTTTCATTTTCTAGCACATAAGAGGAAATGTAAGACCTAATTAAAAATCAGAAGTCTCTAAGTTTACTCGTTGTATAGCAAACATTGTTACTGTTCACGCACCTTCAGTGTAACCTCTGTACCCACGTGCCTATCATGTTCTTCTGATTTTTTGTGGTCACCTGGAGATGATGAAGTAAAACTTGGAGGAAGCCAGTCTGTTTCCTCAGCCCATGATCTCTGCTGATGGCAAGGGAGTTTGAGGTTTACCTGCGTTAAAAGAAAGAGTTTCAAAAATTATTCAGCTAACTGCAGTCATTTCTCTCTCCAATCTCTCATAACTAAAAAACAGATACCAGCATTTTTCAAATGCAGAACATAAGCTCCTACAAGAGGCAGGATCTGAAGCTGCTTGAGAATTAAATAGGTTTGAGTTCAAATACCAGCATCACAATACATTAGAAATGTAAATTCGCACAAATACAGAAATGCAGAGAAACCAAATACATGTAAATATACATGCGTGCTAGCTCAGTCATGTCTAACTGTGACCCCATGGACTATAGCCCACCAGGCTCCTCTGACCATGGAATTTTCCAGGTAAGAATGCTGAACTGGGTTGCCATTTCTACTCCAGGGGATCTTTTGGACCCAGGGATCTAAACTGCATCTCCTGTATTGGCAGGTGGATTCTTTACCGCTGAGGCACCTGGGAAGCCCATATGCATATATACGTAGTGTCTAAAGAGTTGGAATAATGTATGCAAAGCACTTGGCACCTAGTAGATGTTCACTGACTATTATTTTTAATATATTTATTTTTGTTATATGGAAAAGTACAGTGAAATTTAGAAATATAATAAATATTTTCTCATAACAAAAAAATTTAACTCCTTTCTTTTTCTTATTTGACTAGAGACTAGGTTGGCCAATCTGGACATGGAACAGAAGCATCAGTACATTTTTTATCCTAGGCAATTGTGCTTAAATAGTAATGAGTAGTTTAAATATTTTTTCCTAATAAAATAACTTGTGACTTTCCATGTTATACAATTTAGAGAAATTATCCTTCATTCAAGTACTGAAACTGGCAAGAAATTAATCTTAGGAAAAAATCTAGTTTAACTTGCAGCTTCTTTTTCTTGCCATCTCTCTGAGGAGATGCATGGTCAGAAACCTCCAGACTGTCAATTGTTTTTTATAAATAGTTTAAATATTTTTTCCTAATAAAATAACTTGTGACTTTCCATGTTATACAATTTAGAGAAATTATCCTTCATTCAAGTACTGAAACTGGCAAGAAATTAATCTTAGGAAAAAATCTAGTTTAACTTGCAGCTTCTTTTTCTTGCCATCTCTCTGAGGAGATGCATGGTCAGAAACCTCCAGACTGTCAATTGTTTTTTATAAATGCTGGCATCATCCATTCAGTAATATGTGTACTTTCATGAGAGAAAAACTGCCTGATTTGCAAGAAGTACAAAAAAATTTGTTTGAGAGAAGTGATATCTAAACATAATTATCTTGTTGTTTCAAGAATTTGTTTTTCCTTTATTACACAATAATAACGTATCTGTCAAGGGAAACATTAGAAATACAGATTTTAGAAGTCATTCAATCCTGCTATCCAAATATAACTGTCATTAATAATGATGAATAACAACCACTATGTATATGTGCATATATGTGTCTTTGTTTAAAAAATGATACATAGTTTGAAACTTAAAAAAATAAAAATTAGGATTCCTTGAATCGCAAATGACAGGATGCTCAATGCCATATGACTTAAAAGAGGAAATTTATTGGAGCTTGTACTGAAAGGCTGAGGATTGAGACATGGATTAATCTACTGTAATCGTTTGGCACTATAGACAGCACTTTGACAAGTATGCTGTGAAAGCAAAAGCAGATTCTACTATTTAGTAATAAGGTTTTGTACATGTGCTTAAAAATAAATATCTTTACATCAACACATAGGCTTTTAAAACAGTAAAAGGACAGGTATTTTATTTTCAGACGCTTTGTTTCTTGATTCATTCCATCAATTTCCTAATGTTGAACATGCATAGTAAGATAGTGATTAAAAAGGCAGACTTAAAACCTAGTTGATTTACACTGGGCAAGTTACCTAACCTCAGTCCTCTCATCTATAAAATGAGGATATTAATAGCATATACCTAATAGAATTATTTCAGACTTGAAGTGAATTAATTCATGTAAATAGTTCAGAGCAATTCCTGACATAGGGTAAGTACTCAGGGTGGTATTATTATTATAATTCCTACTATTATTTAATGTCAGGGTGAAGAACATATTCTGTTACGTGAGATAAGAAATTTAGCAGTGTTTCTACTCTTTTTTCGTATTTGTTTATACAAGGTTAGATTTGGAATACATAACATTTTTAGATTTGGAATCCATATCATTATTTTTATGGTATTAATGTTTACCTTTCAATTCTTTAAACATATTTTGATAATATTTTGACATTTATATTTTGCTTTGTAGCTAAACTTATAGATGTGTTGTGTGTGTGTGTGTGTGTGTGTTTAATGCTTTAATTTTGACAACCAGCTCCAGTTTATAACATGATCTCTTAGCTATTCATTTTTTCTCTTGTGGTATATATTTCAGAAATGTTTTTTAAGAAAGAAACATAGATACTACATTTTCTGTGCCTACTCATATCTGTGCATTTCTGATTTCTTTACACATAAAGGAAAATTTGACACCATATGAAATTCTTGACTTAAAATTGTTTCCTTTCAAAACCTTTTAGGTCTGTTATTATTGTTATTGTTGTTGCTTTGGCATTCTATTATGCATATTGAAACTGGCTTATTTTTCTTTCCTTTGTAGTAAATTTTTTTTCTTTGAACTCCATATGGTTTTATTTTTTTACTTCACCCAAGATACATTTAGACATAAATCGTTTTCATTATCTAGAGCATGGTGTTCCCATTCAATCCAGAGCTTCCTAAGGAAAACTTTCCTTTATGATTTTTTTCATTGCTTTTCCTAGTTCGTTCTTTTTTTTTTTTTTTAAACACACAATTTCACATAAGCTGGACTTCCCTAGTGGCTCAGATGGTAAAGAATTTGCAATGCAGGATACACAGGTTTGATCCCTGGGTCAGAAAGACCCCCTGGAGAAGGGAATGGCTACCCATTCCAGTATTCTTGCCTGGAAAATCCCGTGGACAGAGGAACCTGGTGGACTACAGCCATGGGGTCATAAAGAGCTGGACACAACTAAGTGACTAAGCACAGCATACATACGCTAGCTTTCTGCCCTTCCCCTTCTACATAGTTCCTTGGGTTGGATATTTTCCATTTGTCCCAAGACTGTCTCCATCTTTTCCACTATGTTCTATGCTCTGGGAACCTGATCTTTATATTGTATAACTGATTTTCCTGGCCCTCTACCTTCCAGTTGTCACTGGCCAGGGGGCGATATCTTCAGAAGATCAAGGGGCAGGAAGAGTTGGATGTTTATTTCCTTAGCTAGCTCCCCGCTGGGTCAAGGCTGAATCTAGCTCTGATCACAACTTCTGCAGGCCTTCTTTTTCTGCCTTCTCCAGGGTTCATTGCTTGCTGCTCCCTCACCTTCAGACCTGGGGGTGGTAACTGGTCCTCATTATTGCTAGTTACAGAAGCTTCACCAGTATTTGTTGGTTTCCCTGGTGGCTCAGTTGGTAAAGAGTCTGCCTGCAATGCAGAAGACCTGGGCTCAGTCCCTGTGCTGGGAAGATCTACTGGAGAAGGAAATGGCTACACCTTCCAATATTCTGGCCTGGAGAATTCCAAGGACTGTATAGTCCATGGAGTCGCAAAGAACCCTACCCAAACTGTTGCTCACAGTTCCTTCTTTAACCATCAGCCTACGTGATTTTGTATTTAATCATTCCCCACAGGAATGTTTTCTCCTTAGAAAATTTTCTCTAATTTTCTAATTTTTTTGTCCTCTTCATCTATGCAGGTTTCTTAGTTTTGTCTATGGATAGCAGCTCTTTAATGCTTTCACTGATGTGGAGGTATTAGGGATAATGAGCTATTACTCTACCATGTTTATATTTAGTACATCTGCATCGAATTTTTTTTTAATTTTTAAATTTTTTAAAAATTACATTTACATTCATATTTTTTTAAATAAAGAAGACAGTTTATTTTATTTATATTTTAGATTAATTAGTTAGTGTGGTTTTGGCTGTGCTGGGTCTTTGTTGCTGCATTGCAGGCTTTCTCTGGCTACGATGAGCTTCTCTTTTTGAGCACAGGCTCTAGAGTGTGGACTCAGCAGTTACTGCACATCGGCCTAATTGTCCTGCTGCTTGAGTGGTCTTCCTGGACCAGGAATCCAACCCGTGTCCCCTGCACCGGCAGGCAGATTCTCAACTACTGGACCACCAGCGAAGTCCCCTTCAGTTTCTTTTATACTTCACTTAGATTTTATTTTTTTTAAATCTCAACCTGTTTTCTTTTTAATAATTGTCAGTTGCTTAGTAAAATACACATTTTCCCCTGCTATTTTGTTAGGTTTCAGATGTTTACAGACATTTTCCCCTTAGGGCTACAGACAAGTTTTCAAAGACAAGATCTTATTCTGTTCTTCCTGGACCAGGAATCCAACCCGTGTCCCCTGCACCGGCAGGCAGATTCTCAACTACTGGACCACCAGCGAAGTCCCCTTCAGTTTCTTTTATACTTCACTTAGATTTTATTTTTTTTAAATCTCAACCTGTTTTCTTTTTAATAATTGTCAGTTGCTTAGTAAAATACACATTTTCCCCTGCTATTTTGTTAGGTTGCAGATGTTTACAGACATTTTCCCCTTAGGGCTACAGACAATCGTTTTCAAAGACAAGATCTTATTCTGAATCTTCTTGTTACTATTCCCTTCTCTTTTCAGCAGTCTCCGCCTCTACTCCCACCCCCTACCATGCCTCACAGGTTCCAGTTTTCTTTCTCTACTTCTCCTGGACTGAGGTGTCACAGTGTAAGGAGCCTATACCTCCCGCTCTTTCTTCTCAGCTATTCCTGGGTTGTCTGTAGTTTGTATACACATAGAAAGATGCTGAAGGATGATCTGCCATGGAGACGCACCCAGGGATAGACAGTGATTGTTGCCCAGTCCTTCACTATGACATGTTCTGAGTCTTAAAGTAATGGGTATGCATATTAGGGGAGTTGGGAAGTATTTATGTACTTTTATTAGGTGACCCCTTTTGTGTAAAACAAAACTGTGATATACCAAGAAGCAGCATGTTATCTTAATTAAGAGTATACATGTTCTTGGTTTAGCTGTCAGCTCCACCGTGTACTAACTTTATGTGAGTCACTTAACTTCTCTGTGTTTCTGTTTCCTTCAACTGAAAAACAGGAAAAATAGTAGTAACCAAACTTACAGGATTGTTTTGAAGATTAAGTGATTAGGAAAAGGGAAGTCTGAGAACCAGGCATACAGTAAATATGCTGTTGCTGTGACTTGCCCCCTGAGGAGGTTTTCCCTTGGTTGAGTCATCTGTCGGTTATGGTTTTTGATGTTTTAGGTTTACAGTTTCGTCTTTGTCTTCCAGATACTCTATGAAACATGTATTGAGCCATTTGAAAGTAATCTTTAGATTTTCTTGGAATAAGCTGGACCGCCAATATGTTGTGTATCCAACCAATAATTTCTGAACACTGTAGAACTGCTTGAACTTAAATGAGTTTCAGAGTAATTTCTAGACATTTTAGACAGAAGCTGAAAAACCAAATTTATGAAAGTCAACATTGCAATTTGGAACTTTGGAAATGTTTTATCCTAAAAAAGAGCAGTACTGGGTAGGATGTGTGTATCGTATTGACAGAGGAAAGAACATGCGTGACCCACGTGCAATGTGGTGAACCATATCTCCAGACAATCTGGAACCAAGCTTCAAATCCTACCCAGATGCTTTCAGTCTAACACGGCTTAAGGGGACCCCAGACTTTTCAGAGGAAATTACAAAGGCAAAGATTATACTGGCCTGTAAACACTTGAACAAGTAAAATTCTTTTCTGCTTTTATCCCCTTCAGTTTGCACAAGCTTATGTAAAATAATTATTAGGAAAGAAAAATAGATGAAAAATGGGTTCCAGCTTCTACTATTGGTATTATTTATATATTTTTTATTCATATTTTTATTTAGCAGTTTTTAACATTATTTTTGGGCTTTCCTGGTGGCTTAAATGGTAAAGAATCTGCCTGCAGTGCTGGAGACCTGGATTCTGTCCCTGGGTCCAGAAGATCTCCTAGAGAAGGGAACGGCTCCCTACTGCAGTATTCTTACCTGGAAAATTCCATGGGACTGCAATGAGTCGGACATGACTGAGTGACTAACACAATGTTGTTTTTGTGATTAACACAACATACACAATGTTGTTTTCGCTTATAAGAAATTCCAACAAAAACTATTAATTACATAGTTAGAAAAATCCCAGAAGCAATTGGGAGCAATATTAAAATATGACAGCTCCATAAATAATAGTTTGTTCACCAAAGTATTCACATTAATTCATATCTGATTTTTTTAATCCAACTTTTAAATGTCATGTCCCTTCTATATGTACACGTTTGAAATATGAATTGTGATTTAAATTACTGGGAGTTAATAAAAATTGCTGTCAAAGAAACTGTTCAGCTATTCAGTTACCCTTTACTGCACCAAACTACTGTCTTGCACTATCAGCACAGTCATATTTTAAACAGAGTCAGCAATTTAATGAGTCAGAGAATTGATTGACTGTGAATTACATGGGTCCAAAACAACAGGGATGTAAATTATTTCTATGCTGGCATTTTATTTAAGTTATGTGATAATTATCTCAACTCTAAACAGGCATACTTAGTGTTCTACCAAAACAAATTGGTGATAGAAGAAGTTTAGGAAGGACTAGTATGTTTGTCTTAAATCTGGCAGGTCTATCTAACATGTAGTGAAGCAAAGATGTTGCCGTTGTTTAATTATTGTAATCTAATATGGAGAACCAAACTGAGGAATGTTTTAATTAAGCAGAAAATGAACAAATCTCGCTTGGTTATGGCTGTGCTGATGAAAGCTCAGGGACATCTCTGAGCAGTGTTTTGTTTTTAATGGTATGCTTCTCGTGTCTTTGCAAAGAATCAACCTCAGTAGTATACCTCAAATGTGGGTATATATTGGAGAAGGCAATGGCACCCCACTCCGGTACTCTTGCCTGGAAAATCCCATGGGCGGAGGAGCCTGTTGGGCTGCAGTTCATGGGGTCGCTAAGAGTCGGGCATGACTGCGTGACTTCACTTTCACTTTTCACTTTCATGCATTGGAGAAGGAAATGGCAACCCACTCCAGTGTTCTTGCTTGGAGAATCCCAGGGACAGAGGAGCCTGGTGGGCTGCTGTCTATGGGGTTGCACAGAGTCAGACACAACTGAAGTGACTTAGCAACAGCAGCAGCAGTGGGTGTATATGTATATGTTTTCCCTCAAGTAAAAAGATAAATACTGTGCTAAAGTTGTGCAAAGGAGAGGACCACACATGTAAATGAAAGAAACTTCAGAGACTAAAATAAAACTAATGGTGTACTTAGGCTCTTTACATGGCAATATGCCCTTTGATGAAGATGATGGGAGTCGGGAACTTTTATGTATGAGAAGCTAGAAGGATAATCATGTCTTCAGCAAAAAGGCATGCATAAGCTCTGACATAAGTTTCACCTCCAAATGAGTGGAAGGGCAGGTTTTATGTTCCGGAGTTTACCCATACAGGAAGCAATTGAGTTTCTAAAGATGAAAGCCTGTAAAAGGTCTTGGGAACCAGCCAAAAACAGCTAACATCACTGACAGGATATGATGGATGATTAAAAAAAAAAACTATGTAAAGAATAGAAATATAATCTTTCAGTTGCTTGATTGATCTTCTACAAAGAAAGGTTTTAAATATGCTTAAATACATAAATTCTTGCACATTGTAATATCTAAGAATAAAGATCTGTTTTTAGTGGTACTTATCATTTACCTATCAGACAGCAATAAGAATGACAGAAATATAAACACCTTTAAAGAAAGGGAAAGTGTTAGTCGTTCATGAATATCTGATTCTTTGTGATCCCATGGACTATAGCCTGCCAGGCTCTTCTGTCCATGGAATTCTCCAGACAAGAATACTGCAGCGGGTTGCTGTGCCCTTCTCCAGGAGGTCTTCCCAACCCAGCGATCAAACCCAGATCTCCTGCATTGTAAGCAGATTCTTTACTGTCTGAGCTACCAGTGAAGCCCAAGTATTTTTAAAGTGATATTTTAAAATAAAAGTGAATTTTTGCCTATGAACTAGGACTGACTACAGGGTTCTATGTAGGAAATGCAGTCCCATGTTGCCATTTACACTACTTTCTTATGTATTTCAGTAACAGTGTTGCATAACTTTGTGAAAAACTTAAATTTCAGCTTTTTATTTGTTATCGTTTTACAAAATCCTGTTTCCAAAATTCAGTCTCAAGAATTCAAAACACAGAGTAAAGGTTCTGATGTATTTTTCTTCTTCTTATATTTTGTATGTCTTTGAATCTCCCACCCCCAAAGTCTGCTCTAATGAGACATTCCTTTCTGCCTTTTCCTGTTTCAAAACTCACTCCTTCTCTTATCCTGTGAAAGCAACCCATTTCTGACTAATTTTTAATTACTAGACTCTGCTAAGGAAACTAAGAGATCAATTCAACCTAAATCAAATAGATGGTAATAGTTACTTATGTCACTTTTCCAGTGAGAAGAAGTCTGTAACACCCGGCAGCTGGCCCAGCATTTACAGTGAGGTCTTGATGTTCTCCTAATAAACACCAATAATTTCATAGAACATCAGCTTCAGACCAGGGTACTCTGGGACCATGATAGATCTAGGCAAAAACAAAACTACTCTGTAATAATGTCTGAACATGACAAAATATGAGCATGATCAATGTCACAAAATATCAACTATCTCCTTGCCCAGACAACATGAATGATCATTGCTTATTTACCAGTGACAGATTTAGTATCCCTCTCTTCTTTTTTTTCTACTTAAAACTCATTAAGATATCCAACCATAGAATTAATCCCATATTCTGACAGCACTCAATCCAGAGTGAGCTCTCTCTTCCTTGCATCCTTCTTCAAGTCACCTGGCATAAGCTCAGATCTTACAAGTCACTCCTAACATTTTCTTGTTGCGAAGCCCTATACTCTCTCATTGTAATGAGAAGTATTCCCAATAGTGCTTTCTATAACTGTACTCTTGGTCTTATGTGTGGTGAACATTGACACCAAGTAACAACCAAGTTTAATAGCTTACAAAATTCAAACTAGTGACTGAAGGTGAGGTTTTTCCAAAAATAAATGGGTAATGCTGAGGTCCTGTTGGTCAGATAAGCTTACTCCCCTAAATGTAAGGGAGCATTGCTTGAGGTTACATATGCATTTTGATTTATTTAATCATTCATTCATACATTCTTTTGTTAAATAATATTTGCTGAGTACCTATACTATATTATATATGCATGTATATAATACATACACTATACTATATACTATATATATACTATATATGCCAGCAAATTTGGAAAACTCAGCAGTGGCCACAGGACTGGAAAAAGTCAGTTTTCATTCCAACCCCAAAGAAAGGCAATGCCAAAGAATGCTCAAACTACCGCACAATTGCATTCATCTCACATGCTAGTAAAGTATTGCTCAAAATTCTCCAAGCCAGGCTTCACCAGTATGTGAACCGTGAACTTCCAGATGTTCAAGCAGGCTTTAGAAAAGGCAGAGGAACCAGAGATCAAATTGTCAACATCCTCTGGATCTTGGAAAAAGCAAGAGAGTTCCAGAAAAACATCTATTTCTGCTTTATTGACTATGCCAAAGCC
>SJYC01098406.1:0-34214 GCA_006408675.1 Madoqua kirkii
AATTTTAATCTTTGCATCTGGGAAAAATTAAGGAACACTCTTCTAGGAAAAAGAAAACAGAAAAGGGAATTTGGGTTGGGGGGGCGGTGCATGGAGGTGAGCCATGAGGGGAGGTAAGTTGTGTCTTGATGATGATGTTAATGGTGATGGTGATGAGGAGACATAGGGGATAACTGTGTGGGTATTTTCTACAGGACCTTTGTACCAAGAGTAAATAGTTCTGTCATCTGGCTCCTGATTCACTGCCAAGTGCCGAGATTGAATGTGTAAATACAGGTAATAAAACATGAAGGATATGGGTATTAAGACTGGTAATGAGCAAAGATGGGAAAACAGGCAAAGCTACAGTCCTGGGTGAGTGTGGGTAGAAGAGAAGATGGGCATTTCATGTAGCTGGTGTTCTAGAGGACCTGATTTCCTACGTCTTATTTTAGAAAACTAAGGATACATGTGTAGATTCCTTATGAAATTAATTTATTTCAAGAGCAGATATCCACAGAACAAGCTTTGTGGCTAGATTTCTACATCTTAAAAGTTCACCGACATTGCAATCATCACAGAAGCAGCAATCAAATGAGTTCAATCTTATTTTCTCCAAAGTACTGTCCTCAGGCACTTTAAATCTTAAACTGATTACCATCAATTTTCAAAATTATCTCTTAGGTCTTCTAAAACTGAATGACATCTAGTGGGAAAAAAATAAAAAAGCAAACTCTGATCTCAGGTTAGTTTTTAAGGCAGATGTTAGGTTTCGTCAAACTCCTCTACAACAGGGAGATTTAAAAAGACAGTATGTTGTGAACACAAAGGAATTCTCTCAGAATCACTGAACACAAGAGACACTCCTACTAGTTAACAGAGAAGAGAACCTGAGTTTCATGGGAATGTTACACCTGGGTTAATTTCACTGTTTAGTTTTATACAGAGATCTACACATCTGAAAAGAAGAAAAGTCAGGACTTTCTTATATTGACATGTGAGCAAATATTGATGCTCTCGGAAGATTTGGTTTGACTCTCTAACCAGCCCCTCTAGAACCACTCCCTGAAAGGGGACATGTCAGCTAATGATTTCCACCAAACCAGGTTGTTCATTAGAAGGATCAAGGAGATAGGAGAGAAAACAGTGGGTAAATCAACCCAGGGAAATTTCTCTGTTATTAGTTCAATCAACCATTAAGTCAATACTTAGTGAATGTTTATCAATGATATCAAGGAGAAATTCAAAGAATACTCACAGTCCTTATCCATCAGGCAGTATCAGCCAGCACTCTAGTCTTTTAGTAATGGCTTTAATAATTTTAATAACAATTAAACCTCATGCCAAGTGCAACCTAAATAGGTTATATTTTTGGAAGAAATGCGTTACTCTTTACTCTGGTCATAATGAAGAGACTCAGAATTCTCTTCCATCTTTAATATACTATCTTATCCCATATTACAATATAATTCAATTATTCTAATTCTTATAGTGCATTAAGTGTTTCCACTTTTAAATCCATCCAAGTGTATTTATACTGCTAAAATATGTTTCTTGATTAAAAAAATCCCATGTTTTTAGTGTATAATAATTTTTTTCATTGTTTATTGAACAAATACAGTTCAGATGGTAAAGAATCCACCTGTAATGTGGGAGACCTGGATTCCATCCCTGGGTTGGGAGGATCTCCTGGAGGAGGGCATGGCAACCCACTCCAGTATTCTTGCCTGGAGAATTCAATATCTCTTCCCTGGAGCCTGGTGGGCTACCATCCATGGAGTCACAAAGAGTTGAACACGACTGAGCAACTAAGCACAGCATAGCACATTCATTTTACACTGGATACTACGTTAGGCACTGGGATATGGCACCTGGGCTCAGGGATCTTACAGTTGAGTGATCTTTATTGCATGCATTCACATGACAAAATGAAGACCTGATGGCTCAGCAGATAAGACTCTGCCTGCAGTGCAGGAGACACAGGAGATGAGGGTTCAATCCCTGGGTTGGGAAGATCCCATTGAGCAGGAAATGGCAACCCATCCCAATATTTTTGCCTGGAAAATTACATGGGCAGAAGAGCCTGACAAGCTTTAGTCCATGGGGTCACAAAGAGCTAGGACTGAGTGCTCACATACACACAGAAAGGAATGCAGATTTAGAGAACTATGTTCTCAAGAAACTGGTTCCACTTTTCTTTTTAAAAACCTTTAATGTCTTTAACCATAAAAATAAAAAGAGCATATAATACTCACTCAGTTTCAGGAGTACACTGGGGCGCTGTGAGAATGCCACCGGGATGGTAAGCAATTCACAGAAACACAAGCAGCTACATGAGGTTAAAAGAACAAGAACTATACACGCTGAGCAACTAAGCACAGCATAGCACATTCATTTTACACTGGATACTACGTTAGGCACTGGGATATGGCACCTGGGCTCAGGGATCTTACAGTTGAGTGATCTTTATTGCATGCATTCACATGACAAAATGAAGACCTGATGGCTCAGCAGATAAGACTCTGCCTGCAGTGCAGGAGACACAGGAGATGAGGGTTCAATCCCTGGGTTGGGAAGATCCCATTGAGCAGGAAATGGCAACCCATCCCAATATTTTTGCCTGGAAAATTACATGGGCAGAAGAGCCTGACAAGCTTTAGTCCATGGGGTCACAAAGAGCTAGGACTGAGTGCTCACATACACACAGAAAGGAATGCAGATTTAGAGAACTATGTTCTCAAGAAACTGGTTCCACTTTTCTTTTTAAAAACCTTTAATGTCTTTAACCATAAAAATAAAAAGAGCATATAATACTCACTCAGTTTCAGGAGTACACTGGGGCGCTGTGAGAATGCCACCGGGATGGTAAGCAATTCACAGAAACACAAGCAGCTACATGAGGTTAAAAGAACAAGAACTATGAGACAGTGAGAAAAAAACAGGGAGGATGAAAAAATTATAGATAAGTGAGCCAGAAAAAAAGTCACTACTGTGTAATTATCTGTTACTCAAGGACGTGGTCCTTGTGGTTTTGGATAGACTTGTTTGAGGCACGTTCGTCTGCAGGGCTGGCGGGGTTACGGGCAGAGATTGGAGGATGAAGAAAGGTAAATCTTTTGGAGGAGCAAACACAGAAGAAACTGTACTAGGAAGTCTCCTAGCTCCTAAACATTCCAGAATGTCTCCTGGACTAGGGTGTTAGCAGCTGTAGAAATTACATACATTTTGAAGAAACAAAAAAAAATTCTGATAATATTTCCTATGAGGACAATGCAATAATTTTACTAGCAAAGAATATGGCATCATCCCAAAGGCCAGGCACTGAGCTAAGCATGTGCCATTACTTGTCTCTTAATCTTTATTCTTGCATGTACATAGCTGACCCTCAATACCTCAGGGATTTGGGGTCATGTTAGTGGTGCCCTCCAGCTCAGTCAAAAGTCCTGAAGAACTTGACAGTTGACCCTCCCATTCTCGCTTCTGTATCTATCAATTCAATCAACTGCAGACCTTGTAGTAAGATAACAAATTTATTGAAAAACAAAACTGCATATAAGTAGATTACACAGATAAAATCCATGTTGTTCAAGAGTCAACTATTCATTCTTTTAATTATTCATTCAGCAACCCAACTTTATTGAGCATCTATTAAGTTCCAGGTACTGGACTAGGTAAGAACAAAGTTAATCAAAAAATTATATATAAAAAGAATTATAGACAAAAATTTAAGTTTATAGCTGTGATGAGTGATAAGAAGGAGGGGCCCATGGTGCCATGAGAGTGTTTCATTAAGAAAGTGACATTGTTGACGGGGTTAAGAAGAGCTTTCCTGAAACAGTGCTAATCATGCAAAGACCTAAGCGACGTAGGTGAATAAGATCTAGAGACCTGTTGTGCAACATTGTATCTCTGGTCAACAATACTACATCATAGACTTTTAAATATGCTAAGAAGTAGATCTCATCATAAGTGTTCTTTTCACAATAAAAGAAAAAGAAGAGAGAGAGAGAGAAAGAAAGGAGGAAGGATGGAAGGAAAGAAGGAATAAAATTAAAATGTTCTCGGCAAACTTACGTCTAGGTATTATTTTATCTATCTCTTAGGAGAGAGAATTGAGCTTCATCTATATCTAGCAATACAGAAGTGGATGAGCCGGATTTGAACCTGATTCTCTGTGAGTATCTATGACACTGAGGTGCATACTCTGAGCTCATGATGCCCTGTATTATAACGTTGAGGGCTAGAAGGGATCTTGCTATGGGAAGTCTTCACCAACCTCCCCTTCATGAAAGCAGAAGATTGTCCCAAGAATCCAGTACTTCCCTCAACGTTCTTCCTGATACTGTTTCCCACTAGCAAATTCTTCTTTGAAGAAAAGTGTATTCTGATTATATTTCCTATTAGCTTTATTATTTGTTTCATAAGCAAAAATGAGAAATGTGACTACATGCTGTCACAGTTGATTAATGATAACAGAACAACAAAGCTGAATTCCATGAACCATCTTTGGAAAGCAAGCCTTATTACTTTATTTTCTTATCCTGAAATGACATAGATTCCTTGAAAGCAGTAATGGGGTTCCTTTTTGCATTTAGAATATTCTTATTTTTCTTAAGTTTATTTTATAACAAATTCTACTCTGGGCCCTTCAACTCCCTCTTCTGTTTGAGAGACCTGATTCCAGCATCACACTTTGCATTAGGTCCCTCTGGAAATGCCATGCCAGGTGAGATCCAGGTTTCCTGAAGACTTTCTTACTTGTTGTTACCTCCCACTCCAAAACTGAATATATTTTCTAAAACATAATTGCTTACTTTTTTCATGTATTCACTTGAGGTCATATTAAAAATGTCCTAGATTCTTTTATTTTATCAAGTACAGTTAATTATGTTCTGTATTCTATTTTTATCATTTTCCATCTTTCCCTCCCCAGCTCTATGTTTAACTCAGCACATGTTCTTTCTGAGTTTTAATCTCTTAGCTTCAGACTAGCATAGCCCATGTTTTCTCTCTTCCTTTCTCCTCAGGTGGGTTAAAAATTGACAGGGAAAAAATGGAATTAGTAACTTTGTGGTCCATTCAATAAACACATGTTTATTAAAAGCCTACCATGTGCCATAAATCAGCCCAAATGTTTGGTTATAATGATGAATAAGACAAATACAGCCTTCTTAGACTGTGATATATTCTATGATATAGGAAGTATCATAAATCCAGATAATAAGAACATCTAACTCAACTTGTGATGTCGGTGAGAATATATCTCTATCAGCATTATCAGAGTTGAGATTTGAAAGGTCAGAATATGTTTGTCAGACAACAGTTGCCAGTCATAGAAAGCGAGAAGAGTCTTCTGGCAGAAGGTTTGAGAGTGTAACAGTGGCCCGCTTTTCTTTTTTTTTTTTCCTAATTTTCATGCAAACTAAAAAGTGCAAAAGATTATACATTAAAAATGTACCATTTTATTTGAGAGGAAAAAAGTTTATATTGTGTGTGTGTGTATGTGTGTGTGTGTGTGTGTGCTAAGTCGCTTCAGTCATGTCCGATTCTTTGCAACCCTATCGACTATAGCCCATCAGGCTCCTCTGTCCATGGGGATTCTCCAGGCAAGTGTACTGGAATGTGTTGCTGTGCCTTCCTCCAGGAGATCTTCCCAATCCAGGGATCAAACCCACGTCTCTTACATCTCCTGCATTGGCAGATGTGTTTTTTACCACTAGCGCCACCTGAGAAGCCCCGTCTACATATGTATAAATAATTTCCTTGTAGAATGATTGCCTGTATGCTTTGGGATCAGATTAAAAGCCACTTGAAGGGTCCATTTGGAGGGTCAACTGGTCCATGGACTGTGAGAGTCTTTGATTTAGCCAAAGTTTCAGGCTTATTTCTGTTGTCTCACCAGGGAGGGTAGCAGTTATTGAATTCTATCCAGCCATTCTTATCACTTTCTTTAATCTCCATTTACCTAGGTATAATGTAAATAAAAAATGAATTAAAATGATACTTTCTCCTATCCCAATCTTATGAGAAACAACATCATTGATAATCTCTGGATTAGAATAGACCCATATTTAAATTATCATCTAAAAGATTTTATCACCATCTAATTGTAACCCTTAAAGGGGGTAACACAGACAAAAAAAAGCAGAGATCTGGGGTCTGCTCTCTAGAAACTTACTATTTACTACTCTTTCTGTGGTCTCTCACAAACTATTATTTCTCTACCTTCCCTCAACCTGTTTTGTGTCATTGGAAATTGGAATTGGAAATCCAACCCAACTTTTCTCTTGCATAATGTCAAGAGATGCCAAGGAAATTGGCAACATTATGTCCAGAAACTCTTTTCTTCCCACCTTGGCAGGACATCAGAACATGACAAAAGCAACAGGGCCACCTGACAAGTTTTGGTCCTTTTGGTTGACAGTTTCATTTTTGGATGTTTTATTTTTGGATCTTGTTTTGCCAATCACATTCTGAACCATACAGCTGGGCAATTTGCTTCAATAAATCTAGATGATTCTTGACGCATTGTTATCGTTATTGTTTAGCTGTTAAGTTGTATCTGACTCTTTTGTGACCCCATGGGACTGTGGCCCACCAGGGTGCTTTGACTATGGGATTTCCTAGGCTGGAATACTGGAGTGTGGATCTTTAAGCATAGAGGTAACATATTTCTTTTCCTCTAGTCCCCTATTTCCAAGGTAAAGGCAAGTGCACTGGAATGTGTTGCTGTGCCTTCCTCCAGGAGATCTTCCCAATCCAGGGATCAAACCCACGTCTCTTACATCTCCTGCATTGGCAGATGTGTTTTTTACCACTAGCGCCACCTGAGAAGCCCCGTCTACATATGTATAAATAATTTCCTTGTAGAATGATTGCCTGTATGCTTTGGGATCAGATTAAAAGCCACTTGAAGGGTCCATTTGGAGGGTCAACTGGTCCATGGACTGTGAGAGTCTTTGATTTAGCCAAAGTTTCAGGCTTATTTCTGTTGTCTCACCAGGGAGGGTAGCAGTTATTGAATTCTATCCAGCCATTCTTATCACTTTCTTTAATCTCCATTTACCTAGGTATAATGTAAATAAAAAATGAATTAAAATGATACTTTCTCCTATCCCAATCTTATGAGAAACAACATCATTGATAATCTCTGGATTAGAATAGACCCATATTTAAATTATCATCTAAAAGATTTTATCACCATCTAATTGTAACCCTTAAAGGGGGTAACACAGACAAAAAAAAGCAGAGATCTGGGGTCTGCTCTCTAGAAACTTACTATTTACTACTCTTTCTGTGGTCTCTCACAAACTATTATTTCTCTACCTTCCCTCAACCTGTTTTGTGTCATTGGAAATTGGAATTGGAAATCCAACCCAACTTTTCTCTTGCATAATGTCAAGAGATGCCAAGGAAATTGGCAACATTATGTCCAGAAACTCTTTTCTTCCCACCTTGGCAGGACATCAGAACATGACAAAAGCAACAGGGCCACCTGACAAGTTTTGGTCCTTTTGGTTGACAGTTTCATTTTTGGATGTTTTATTTTTGGATCTTGTTTTGCCAATCACATTCTGAACCATACAGCTGGGCAATTTGCTTCAATAAATCTAGATGATTCTTGACGCATTGTTATCGTTATTGTTTAGCTGTTAAGTTGTATCTGACTCTTTTGTGACCCCATGGGACTGTGGCCCACCAGGGTGCTTTGACTATGGGATTTCCTAGGCTGGAATACTGGAGTGTGGATCTTTAAGCATAGAGGTAACATATTTCTTTTCCTCTAGTCCCCTATTTCCAAGGTAAGTCAACATTATAGGGGAATTCTCTGGCAGTCCAGTGGCTGGGACTGCATTTTCACTGCCGAGGGCATGGGTTCAATCTCTGGTGGAGGAACTAAGATTTTGCAAGCTGTGTGGCAAGGCCAAAAAAAAAAATCAGCATTACAGGTATTTTCCATCATCTTCCATTTATAACTGTGGAGAGAATGAGTAACTCCTGCCTAAGGTGGGTTTAACAGACCCTGTGGTGAGCATTTTGGGAGTGTCACATGGAAAAATAGCTTGGTATGAGAAGGAAAGATGGCAATTTCATTATCCTTTATTATGGACTTAAAGACTGGATTTGAATTGCTGAATCCTGTGCTTTAGGACAGCTCAGCTCTTATTGCTCTTTTGCTCCTGAAGTTAATTGGTCCTACTATATGTATCAGTATCCCTTCTTATCTAGAGACACACACACTGTAGAACTTATGTCTTTATTAAGAAAGCGTGTGACTCCTATAAGATAATCTTTTATCTAGTTTGTTTCACTTTTTCTATTTCATATTCAATGTTCCCATTTCATTTAGCTTATGTTTTTCAATTTCTCCATTTTTTCTTTTTTTAAATGTTCTTTCTCAAGCCTTTATCAAGCATAGTAGAAAGCTTTTGTATACATATATATAAATATATATATTATATGTAAAATATATATTATAAAATTTGTGAATTTTTGCCTAACTAAAAAATTTATGAGATCAAATTGCCAACATCCATTGGATCACTGAAAAAGCATGAGAATTTCAGAAAAACATCTACTTCTGCTTTATTGACTATGCCACGGCCTTTGACTGTGTGGATCACAATAAACTGTGGAAGATTCTTCAACAGATTTTAATACCAGAGCACCTGACCTGGTTTCTGAGAAAACATTTAAAAATCTGTATGCAGGTCAAGAAGCAACAGTTAGAACTAAACATGGAACAACAGACTGGTTCCACATTGGGAAAGGAGTACTTCAAGGCTGTATATTGTCACCCTGCTTATTTAACTTATATGCAGAGTACATCATGAAAAATGTTGGACTGGATGAAGCACAAGTTGGAACCAAGACTGCCAGGAGAAATATCAATAACTTCAGCTTTGCAGATGACACCATCATTATGGCAGAAAGTGAAGAAGAACTAAAGAGCCTCTTGATGAAAGTGAAAGAGGAAAGTGAAAAAGTTGACTTAAAACTCAACATTCAGAAAACGAAGATCATGGCATCTGGTCCCATCACTTCATGGCAAATAGATAGGGAAACAATGGAAACAGTGGCAGACTTTATTTTGGGGGATTCTAAAATCACTGCAGATAGTGACTGCAGCCATGGAATTAAAAGACACTTGCTCCTTGGAAGAAAAGTTATGACCAACCTAGACAGCTTATTAAAAAGCAGAGACATTACTTTACCAACAAAGGTCTGTCTAGTCAAAGCTGTGGTTTTTCCAGTAGTCATGTACGGATGTGAGAGTTGGACTATAAAGAAAGCTGAGTGCAGAAGAATTGATGCTTTTGAACTGTGGTGCTGGAGAAGACTCTTGAGAGTCCCTTGGACAGCAAGATATCAAGCCAGTCCATTCTAAAGGAAATCAGTACTCAATATTCATTGGAAGGAGTGATGCTGAAGCTGAAACTCCAATACTTTGGTCACCTGATCAAAGAACTGACTCATTGGAAAAGACCCTGATGCTGGGAAAGACTGAAAGCAGGAGGAGAAGGGGACGACAGGATGAGGTGGTTAGATGGCATCACCGACTCAATGGACATGAGTTTGAGCAAGCTCTGGGAGTTGGTGATGGACAGGAAGGCCTGGTGTGCTGCAGTCCATGGGGTAGCAAAGAGTATGACATGACTGCGACTGAACTGAACTGAACTGAACTGAACTGAAAAAATTTGTGATGTTTTGATTCTACTTGTTTGACGTAGTGTGAATAGAATGCTAGATTTCTAATTTAAAAAAAAAATAGATGTGCAACAAGTAACAAAGGTTTACTGTACAATATAGCAAACCATAGCCAATATCTTATAATAACCTCTAATTGAGAATAATTTCAAAAATAGCAGATGTGTGTTACCCAATCATGTACTGTGGACCTGAAACATTGTAAGCCAGTGACACTTCAATAAAATACATAGGTTAAGAAAAAAAAGAAAATGTGTCACTCCTTTTAATATTGATATTAAGAAAGTCATACCCTCCAGCCTCTGCACATGAGATCAGGAGAACATTCAAGACTTCTCCCTTTTAATCTTGGGGGGAGAGAGAGTTTGCATTTGGAGGAGAATGAGGTACATGGCTTTTCCCGACAGAATTGGGCTTGTCATTGTTCTCAAGCCAGTTACAGAGGGAAAAAATAGCAACTGTTTGCAATGTGATCTTTTTGTCCTCCAGTACTTCTCAGAATCTGTCTTTGCATTTTAGGATGTGAGCAGAGGACGTCAATAAGAGTAATAACAACAGAGAGAGAAGAATGTTTAAACGTCCCCAGTGTTACTTATCACTCTGAACTGTGGTTGTATTTATCTTTGTCTTTCTCACTTATTGCACTGGCACTCACAAGGACAAGGTCTAATTCATCCTTCTCTATGCCCAGTACAGAACTCAGTTTCTGACTCATAGAGAATACTAAAAAAGTATTTGCTGACTACATCAGTGACTGGCTCCACAAAAGCAAAGGGCGTCCCTTACACAATGATCTCCATTGTGTAATGTTTCACCTTGGCAAAAGTTCTGTTGCCTCAGCCAGTGGTGCCACATCAGGATTTGAAAGAAGCCAAGATCTCCAGTTCCAATGAGAGATTCACAGTAACTGGTCCTCCTCATGCAATATTCTGCTCACCCATGAAGGTCTGGGAGAATAGCACTCAGGAGGCCCACTCGTCTCTGCCATCAGCCTCCTTCTAGAGACCTCAGACAAGTCCCTGATTGCAGCTGGGCTTCTGGTTTGCAGTCCACAGGAGCTGGCCACAGGACATGCTAAGCTGGAGTGCACAGCTTCATGGATGACTACCACAGCGAGCCTGTAAACTTCCTGAGACTCGTGTGTGATGTGTTGGTTGTATGGATGTGTATGCTAAGGCACTTCAGCCGTGTCCGACTCTGCGTGGCCCTATGGCCTATAGTCTTCCAGGCTCCTCTGTCCACAGGATTTCCCAGGCAAGAATACTGAAGTGTAATGCCATGCCTTTCTTACATGGATGTGTACACCTGTGCATTTTTTGAGCAAAAGTGTTGATAGCATTCATCAAGTTTTTTCAAGGAAAATAGCTTCTAAAAAAAAGGTTAAAATAAAATAAATTTTTAAAAAAGTAAGAGGTATTTCCCAGGCAGTCCAGAGGTTAAGACTTTGCCTTCCAATGCAGAAGGCATAGGTTCAATTCCTGGTTGGGAAACTAGGATCTCGCATGCTATGCAATGTGACCAAAAAATCCTTTTTTTTTTTTTTCGAAAAGTGTTAAAATAGACTCCTGGAGGGGTGGGGGTGGGGTGAGGCGGTGGAGGGGAATAAATACCAAAAAAAAAATTAAGAAACATTTGAATAGCTAACTTCTGATATCCCTTTTCTCTATAAAATCTCTATACTTCTAAGAAAACTTCTAAAACTCTTTGAGCCACAGTGCTTCCCAACCAGCCCCAACTGCTCCTCTGCCCCTAATTATTCACTGCCTCATGACACTTTAACTGTCTATAGATGTTTTCAGGTTAAACTTCACCTTCATTGTTTGAATCTGGAGCTTGGCCTTTGACTTCTCCAATTTCCCACAAAAAAAATTTGTGGGAAAATTGTGATTGAAAATATTTGTAGGGTTATTTTATCCCAGATATTGACTATTTCACCTCATAAGACACCTCCATGTCTTCCAGGATCAGGCTATAAATATCATCTAGCCAAAAGGAGCTCCAAGGATAGTAGAGGGACCATTTGCTAAGACTGTCCATGTAAGAAGTCAGTGGGGCAAGACACTGGTCTAGGAACATTGGGAGATACCAAGTAAGAGAGAGGGGAGATTTTAACACTCATTAGGAATTGTAGGCAGGCAATTCCTAAAAGGAGTAATTTGGATCTGTAGTAGCAACTCAATGAGCAAAGGCCATGGCCTCATCATTTAAAGGAGTTAACTGTGGGACTTCCTGGGTGGTCCATTGATTAAGTATCCACTTTCCCATGCATGGGACTTGAGTTTGATCCCTGGGTGAGGAACTAAGCTTCCATATGCTGCAGAGCTACTAAGTCCATGTCACAACTATTAATAGAGAGCCAGAGTGCTGCCACTACTGAGAAAAATACATTTTAAAATTAAGGAGGCAAATGTGAGGGGTGAAGAAAGAGGACGGTTTGAGTTAACATGCCTATATCAGTTTCTGATCACTTCTATAACAAATTACCACAGACTTAGTGGCTTAAAACAACAAAGATTTATTTTCTTAAATAAATACATCTGACGTCCTCAGAATGGCCTTCCTTCTGGAGACTCCAGGGACGAATCCCTTTCCTTGGTCTTTCCAGCTTCCAGAGGCCAACTTCATCCTTTGCCTAATGCCCCCTTCCTCTGTCTTTAAGGCTATCAGCTTAGAATCTTCAGATCTCTCTGTCACTCTGCTGAGTGCCTTGCCATGTTGCTACTGTCTGACTCTGATTCCTCCTGTGTCCTTCTTACAAGTTATGATTACATGGGGGCACAGCTGGATAATCAAGAATAATCTTCCAATCTCGAGATCTTTAACTGATCACAAATGCAAAGTCCCTTTGTGTGCATGAGTGCATGCTTGCTGCATGCTTAGTCTTGTACAACTCCTTGACACTCTGGACTGTAGCCCACCAGGCTTCTCTGTTCATGGGATTTTCCAGGCAAGATTATTGGAGTGGGTTGCCATTTCCTGGTCCAGGGGATCTTCTCAACCCAGTGATCTAAACCCCTCTCCTGTGCCTCCTGCAGGTGGACTCTTTACTCCTGAGCCACCTGGGAAGCCTGAAGTCCTTCTGGTAAGTAAGCACCCGAAGTACCAAATAAGGTAACATTCAAAGTTACTGAGCTTAGGAGGGAGACTTGGTTGGGGAGGCATTATTCAGTCCACCACTTTACCTTATATTTCCTTACATCTACTTATTTTTTATTATGCTATGGTTCTGTAGGAAGTCATATTCATGGATATTATGTGCAGCAAAAGCAGAAAGGGAAATTACATAGCTAAGAACAAGAACAAGCAGTAATGAAAGAGGGAATAACTTTGTGCCCAGAGCTGAAGGGAACCTAAAGTTTTTAATAAGCTGCCCTTCTGGGGAACCTAAGGAATGAAGAAGCCTCCTCTCACCAGCAATTTGCCACATCTTCCACATCTATGTGATTCATATGGAAGACTGGAAAACTGGAGGATTTTAAAATTATAGTCACAGTATTATATATTGTATTAATATTATAATACAGTTGACCTTTGAACAATGTGGAGGTTGGAACTCCCATCCTTATTACAGTTGAAAATTCAAATGCAACTCAGAGCCAACATAGCTCTGTACATCCACGTTTCCTCCGTATCCATGGTTCCATATCCTTGGATTCAACTAACCATGGATTATGTAGCAATGTAGTTCCCTACTGCACTTATAACCCAGCACAAAAATCTAAAGTCCATATACAAATAGGATGGTGATGACGGGCAACCATCATTTACCCTCACACTGCTCTTCCATAGTCACCATTTATGGATATCAGCCATTAGGATGCACTCGCAAACTTCTTTTGCACCATCATATAATAGCATTCTAAGTATGGTGTAACATGTCACTATTGCATTGGTGGTGGATTTTGTTCAATCACTAATTTATGTCTGACTCTGCAACCCCACAGACTGAAGCACACCAGGCTTCCCTCTCCCTCACTATCTCCTGGAGTTTGCTTAACCTCATGTCAGTTGAGTCAGTGATGCTATCTAACCATCTCACCCTCCACTGCCCCTTCTCCTTTTGCCTTCAGTCTTTCCCCAGCATCTGGGTCTTTTCCAAAGAGTCTGTTCTTTGCATCAGGTGGCCAAAGTATTGGAGCTTCAGCTTCAGCGTCAGTCCCTCCAAAGAATATTCAGGGTTGATTTCCTTTAGGATTGACTGGTTTGATCT
Source organism: Madoqua kirkii (assembly GCA_006408675.1). Taxonomy (NCBI): domain Eukaryota; kingdom Metazoa; phylum Chordata; class Mammalia; order Artiodactyla; family Bovidae; genus Madoqua; species Madoqua kirkii. The sequence goes on from SJYC01098406.1 coordinate 13,898, forward strand.
CCTTGGGAGTCTCCAAGGGACTCTCAAGAGTCTTCTGCAGCACTGCAACTTGAAGGCAACAATTCTTCAGTGTATTGCATTGATACCTGGCTACATATAGGAATGTTTTCCATCAGCCAGTATCTATGACTCAGTTAATGTCCATAGAGGTCACACCTGGACATGGTGCATTGTGATTTGTTCATAACTGTCTCTCTCCAGTCAATTATAAATTCCCTGGGTCAGAGATTTTGTTTGGGGAATAATTATGTGTCAAGCCTAGTAAAGTGGCAGGCACATAGTAGGCAGTCAGTAAATATGTGCTTGATGGAAGGACAAAAATGAAAGCTAGGTTTAGAACAGAAGGCTAATGTCAAAATAGCCCATCAAAAAGTGCATTAAACGTTAAGAGTTTCAGGAGTCTTAAGGATGAGTTGATTCTTTTTTTATTCCAATAAAAAATAATTCCCTGGGTTATCTTTAAATTTGCATTTAAGGCACATTCCCTACAAGGTGAGAATCTTCTAAGCAACTATTCCTATTGCTGGGAAAGATTAATAAAAGTGAGACATAAAGTCTTACTCAGAGTTTGAAAATCACCTTTTAGCATTTAAAGAGGCATTAATCATGATCATTAATCAATAGAAAGGAATGTTCACAGAATGCTTAGAATAAATGTTTGCTGAAGCAAAAATTCAGAGGAGAAAAGGAAAGCATACATGCCTAGGGCTAAAGACCAACTTTTTTCTTTTCTGTTGAACAAATTAAAGCCACTGGAAAAGAACAATTCACCAGAGGGAAACATTACTGTACAGCCCATAAAATACTGCCAAGGTCAGCAGAAACTCAACTGTTGGGTTTTTTTCTCCTGTGTCAGTCATTGTTGAAAAATGAGTTTCTTGCAAGCCCAATTTAGATGTTATGCCTAAGAAGTTACTCAACACCAAGGATTAGGAAAGTCTTTTTATTCCCTTTACTACATGCCACAAGAATGAGTTACAGATATTTTTGGTAATCTGGGCTTTTTAAAAAATTTTATGAGACTATCCCATAATGTCAATGCTCTTTCATTTGTTCAGTCGTGCTTGTTAGATCCTCGGTTTCTGAGAATTATTCTCAAGCAAGTCACTGCATCTCAGATTTCTAAAGCCTTTCGTAGAGATGTGGATGGACCTAGAGTCTGTCATACAGAGTGAAGTCAGGAAGAGAAAAACAAATATTTTAATATTAATGCATATATGTGGAATCTAGAAAAAATGGTACAGATGAACCTATTTGCAGGGCAGGAATAGAGACAGATGTGACATGTGGACACAGGGGAGGAAGGGGAGAGTGGCACAAGCTGGGAGATTGGTTAGGATCGACATATGTACACTATCATGTGTAAAACAGCTAGCTAGTGGGAAACACTGTCTAACACAGGGAGCGCAGCTCGGTGCTCTCCGTTGACCTGGCAGGGGTGGGGGTGGGGGCAGGTGGGAGGAGGGAGGCCCAAGACACAGGGAATAAATGTATACACACAGCTGATTCATTGTATAGCAGAAACTTAATACATTATACATAAATTATATTCCAGTTTTTAAAAAGCCACAAGGATGTAGTTTTTATATGAAGTGGCTTAACTGTGTAGCAATAGCTGAATTCTCCTAAATAGCTGTGAGACAGCCACATGGAGTATCTCTGGACATTTTTGTAAAACTTGCATGTAAGAGTCTCAGCTAAAAGACTGGGTTCATGAGCCGCCATGGTTCTCTTGATCCTAAGCATTTTTATGCCTGACGTTACAACTTTTAGGTCACTGAGGAAGTCTGAATTCTGCTGTTCTGTGTGATTTAGAAATGCTGCTACCATAAATAAGGCCATTTTTTGTTTGTTTGTTTGTTTTCTTTAATTGTTGCAATAGCTGAGCCTGGGGTCATCTGCACAACAGGCCTCTGTGAACAACAGCACACCTTGCAAGGTGGATGCTGGATGAGGAATTGAGGCTTGGGGCTCCAGAGGCCACAGAAGCAAACTAGCCTTATTACCAGAATTAACCTGGGACCTGAGACTGTAGCATACAGTTATTACTGAAGGCTTGAAGGAAATCCCCACATTTTCTATGAATTACTCCTAGACAGTATGGTGACTCTTTCTGTTTATGATCAAATTACCCATTCTAATTACACTCCACTTCCTTCTTGAGATTTGAAATCATCATGAAAAACTTTTATATACACAGATGTATCTTCCCCCATGAAATTCCAGCTTCTGCCAAGAAGCAAATAATTCCAAGGCCTACCCATCCAGGAAATGTGAGGCCAGATTCTGTAATCAACTCTATTAAAGAAAAATAAACAGCTAAATCAGGAAGTAGGTAACGAAAGGCAGCTCACATTTTGACAAAGACATGGTTACTTTTTTATTTGAAGAAACAAAAAAAAGTATGTTTTAATAAATACTGCAGAAACATTGACCGAACAAACATACAAAGTGACTTCAACTTTAAAAAACTGCAACAAAAGTTCTGCTTTATAACAGTTATAACTTATTTTCTTTTTACAATATTTAAATACAGAAAGCACTTGCCAGCTATTTTGTAATACTGCCCAAAGCATAATGCTGCATTAATCAGAGCATATCATGTTGGTAAAACGTCTGTATTTCTTGGGGAAAATGACTGGAATGGTATTTTCTTGCAGAGACAAAACAAAGTGCTTGCAAGACATAGACTGCGTGTTGTAATTACCTTAATCTCCTCTCCTGCCACAACTGAATGGGAGCACAGCTTCAACACTTCAAAAATGAAGCTTTATCATTGGAAAGAAAGCTCGTTTTCAACAAGCGCCAACAATAAAAAGGTTGGATCTGGTTTCTTCTCTGAAAGAAGCTCTAAAAGCAACTGGTCAAAAAATACCTGTAAACTATTTTAAAGGCTGATTATTTTATGTAACAATAGTGATCAAGTATGGAACACGGCCTTGGCAGAATCTGATTGAGGTTTAGCAGTCACTCTCTAGGAATGCCATAGGATAGTGCAGGACTGACGTTATATAATTTTCCTCTAAGGATTCTCAAAAGCATGGAACACAGGGCCATTCTTATCATGTTCATTGAAAGATATTGAAATAAGCCAACTGATTATCAAATGTTGCCAACTTTGGAGCTTCATCCCCAAATAGGCCTTTTGCTTTGTACTTCTGGTCTCTTATATCCAGACAACTTAACTCACAAACTGCTTTCTGCTACTATCCTTCATTCGTTATCCCATCAGGTGAAAATATCAATAGTACCTACATTTTTTCCCCCTTGGATCATTCTATGACATCATACCAAGACACCTTTTATTTGACTTTGCATTTTTATCAACGATGGCAAAAAAAAAAACAAAAACAAAAACAAAAAAAAATCACATACCCTCTTTTCTAAACAGCACACAAAAATATCACATTGAGCAATTTACCACTTTTAAATGACAATCACAAGGATGAACAGAACCATCAGACTGAATAAAAATGGACACTTTTCTTCTAGTTGACCTATTCAATCTTTGTAGTGCTGGTCTGCACACCCCGCAACACTGCAAAAGCCTTCCTTGAGAACCATCTCACTCAACTATCTTCAGGACAGCAAGATTTCAAAGCCTCACCACCTTTTCCTCTGGATATCCCATGGGTCCTGATACAATTTCCATTTTAATGATGAGCTAGGAGAAAATTAGATCACATCCTCTAGAAAACTAAACGCTACGGTCACAGTGCCAGTTCCCCAGTGAGGATGGTATATTAATATATACTTTTTTGTAAAGGAGATTAAAACACTTAAAAATTAAATCAAAGTAGAGATCCGTGAATAGATTGTAACAAAGAAAACAAAAACGCAAGCACCATTCAGAGTGTGACTTTTCTTCTTGGAGGTACCTGCATTCCTCTTCTTCAACCTCTAGCCCATCTGAATCTCTCTTTTTTTGGCATATTTTTCAAGTCACATTTCAAAACTCTTCAATGAACTCACTTCCCACCACTTGTTCTACATGCCAAATCTAAGGACAGGATTCCAAAAAGATGAACAATCCTTCCAAATGCCTCCTAAGCCTCCAGAACATGTGACTTTGGCTGTGCACTTTGTTCAGACGTCACCTTTCTATTTTGTTGGTGGTGGTTTTTACACTTCATTTCCTTGTCCTCATAAAAAATAACCGAAGATTCACATCACAGTACAACTCTTGGCTTTGTCCTTTCGTAAGTCCGTCGCCACTGCCGAGAGTTCTGGTCTGCTGGGCATATGTGAAATCCGCTTTGTCGCCCTCTGCGATTTGTTCCGCTTAACGTTTTTATTTGTCTTGTTTACACATGCCAAGGTGGCCACGTGAAAAATGTCTCTGACGCTATTTTCTGACTGTAAAGCTGAGCATTCAATGTAAGTAGCTGCTCCAATCGTTTGGCCATATTTGCTCCCTGTGAAGCAAAAGGGATTGTGATCAGCAATAAGTCCCTGGGGAAAGTTAGAAAGTATATTCCAATACCTCAAAATTATAATGCATCACAAAATGTTTCTAACATGTAATTGAATTTTCTAAGTATTGACGAAAAAACTTTCTTTTTTAACATTTTAACTGCCTTCTTTATTACTGCATAAATATTTGCAGTCAAGGACCAGTCTTAAGATGTTCAATTGTCATCACTCAGTAGGCACTGCTTGACTTCCCAGAGGTGCTAAAGGTTGGTCTAATGACACTGGGTTATCAATAAACAGCCCAATCATCAGGTAGTTAGTATGGGGTGTTTCCAGGAAGTAGAAGTCTTAGGAGGTGCTTTATCTTCACTATAACTGTAACCTAGGCTAACTAGACACTTAGGTCTTCCAAGTTACAGCAGAGTATAGAATTACCCAGAGTATCTTACTCCTGGAAAAGAGTGAAAAAGCTAAAGATCATGGATGTAAATGCTGCATTTTTTCACACAGCTCTGGTAGAGTCATCTGGCTCTTCCATCCTATTTCAGCACCTCATGGGACACTCAACTTTTCTTTTCTTGAGTGTAAATGGCACTTGTGGAGTAGGAAATAGCAACCCACTCCAGTATTCTTGCCAAGAAAATTTCTGGCAAAATTCTGAGCCTGGTATATAGTCCATAGGGTCACAAACAGTCAGACATGACTGAGCAACTGAGCAAATGGCACTCAAGGCTAATAGGCTGTACAAAAAGCAGCCATCAGAGAATTTAGAATCAGTTTTGAAACTTATATGATTAAGGGCCAAAACAAATTGAGGAAAGGAATAATACTGTTACACATCTATAATTTGGGAGACATAAAATACATAATTTTTAAATGTGGACCAGACAACAAGGGGACCCAAGAAGAGCATGTCTACATCAAAATAACTTATTTAAATAGCCAAAGTTGTGTTAACTGGAATGAAGGACAAAGAAGACCACGGTATGACTGGTCAAACAATGACAAATAGAATTCTAGCTATTTCAACATGAACCGTCTTTAGAATTTGGTTGTAAGTTGTAAGAGAATAAACTTCTAAAACTAATCCTCCTCCTTCCTAAATACTTGGGAGAAATGCCTGCAGGAATGATGAAACTAGACGTTTTTGGGGGGTGCTCTATTTTACTGACAATGGTCTTTTGTAGTATTTTATTATGTTGCTCAGTGTAAAATAAGATTAACTCTCTTTAAGAGTATTACTGACTTTGACCACATTCCCTCTTAAATCTATTTAGCTTTAAACCCAGTGAGAGTTGCAGAGAAATACAACAGTTTGAATATGAGCCACTGTTTCTGCCCTCAAGTAATCAAGTATCATATGATTCTTCTGCTGAATGACAGAACATTTTAAAGAGTTTTCTCTCAAATTTGCCATATGTATCCATGTACACATATGAATCCTTACACAGTCAATTGCTCAGTGTTGGAAAGCTTTTTGAGAAACTCACAATCAAAATATCACCATAATTTTGGCCCAACCTTGTCCCGGATCACTCTGATGCTCACTGGGCAGTTTTTACATTAATCTGAGCAATGGACTGCCAAGAAGGGGCCTGGATGTTTGCTGTGAAGCCAGAGGCACAGACACACCAGCCCCTTTCACCTCTATTCACAGATGGGCACAGTCTGGACACAGGGAGCTCATTCTCCATCTCAGGAGAGGGACTTGCACTTGGTGGTGACCCTTGGTTGACCCTGTAGAAAAGTAGCTACTTTTTAGTTTATTTATTACAAGTGATGTTTCATTTCTGTCACTCTTTATAATCCACATGTGCACTCTGACTATATACATACCTGGTCATAGGACACCGGGGTCTGCCTGTGATTCGAGAGCTCCACTAATGTACTGACATCGGTCCGAAGATCAGATTTGCAGCCAACCAAGAGCATTTTGGTGTTGGGACAGAACTCCTGGATTTCACCTTTCCACTATGGGGGGGGAAAGAAGATGAAGAATTAACAGAGTGCTGGCATCCATATGATGGAAACAATTTCTCTACTGACAGGCACTGGAAATAGGACTCAGAAGAGGCATTTAAAAGGAGTGTCACTTCAGATAAGAAAAAACTTGCATTTATCTGCCGAGTAGATATTAAATGTTAACTGCTTTTAAGTATGGATCCATTGTGTGTGTGCTAAGTCGCTTTAGTCGTGTCCGACTCTTTGCATCCCTTTGGACTATAGCCCACCAGGTTCCTCTGTCCTGGTGGCAGAGGAACCAGGAGATTCTCCAGGCAAGAATACTAGAGTGGGTTGCCATGCTCTCTTCCAGGGGACTTTTCCCGACCCAGGGACTGAACCCAAGTCTCTTAGGTCTCCTTTACTGACAGGCGGGCTTTTCACCACTAGTGCTACCTGAGAAGCCCATGGATCCATTAGGGAACCATATTTTTATCTATGGAGCTTCCCCATGGCTCAGCAGGTAAAGAATCTGCCTGAAATAGAGGAGACGTGGTTCAATCCTTGGGTGGGGAACATCCCCTGAAGGAGGGCTTGGCCACCCACTCTAGTATTCTTGTTGGAAGATCTCATGGACTAAGTAACTAAGCATGTTATTATCTGTTCTCTTTCTCTGTGACTCATTACCACTGTAAGAGACGTGTTGGCTATTATCAGAAAGTAGCTAAGGCAATTTCTTAATTATTGAGGCATCTCTGAAAGATAAACATGACTTAAGAAAAATTATATATTCTAACAAGTCACTACATCCTTGGATATGTTCAGTTGGTACTTCCCAGCATGGGAAGAGTCAACACAGCAGAGATACACATTCACTGACCTCATCTAGAAAGAGCAGTCACCCTGCATTGAAATCTCTACTGAGATTTCAGAGACTGGAGATCAGAGTTAATACAGCAGAATCTCCTGCCTTTAAGGAGCTTCCATTGGAGTGGTTGAATCAACAAAGACCATGACGTTTGCAAAGGCCCATCTCCTGGGTTATCAGAGAGGTCTCTGCTCCTATAGCTCACGTGCCCTTGAGTTAGCTTTATGCTACGTAAGTTATAATTTAGTTTACTCCAGCCAGCTGTTTCATGGCCCAACAAGAACTCTAAGAACTTCCAGAAATGGCTGGCAGGGAATTCCATTTGTCCTCTTAGAAGAACAAATGGATGACTTTTTGTGGTTTCATTTCCTCAAGCTGGAGATGACCATCAGATGGGAGTCAGGAGTTCAGACAGTTCATAGGAGAGCTCTCACATTGAAGAGGAGTGATCAGAGGTGCTGAGGTCAGGAATCTCTGCCTGACTCTCCCTGCCCACATTCACAAGCATGTGTTCAGTGCTCTAAATTCTGTGGTGGTTACAGAGATGATTACCATGTAGCTGTGTCTTCCAGAAAGGAATTCACAAGAGAGGAGGGTGATGAAGTCATGTCTATAATACTACATAAAAGGGACATCTTGCCTGAGTAATTTAAAAGATCTCTAGAGGACACCTCTGGATCCAGAAGTGTCGGCAATAAACTCTAGTCCAAAGTACACCAGGGTACCGAAGGGAGTAACACCCACTTTGCACAAAAGTCCGGGGAATGGCAACCCACTCTATTCTTGCCTGGACAATCCCCTGGACTGAGGAGGAGCCTGGTGGGCTACAGTCCATGGGGTCGCAAAGAGTTGGTGACTCAGTTCACGACTGAGTGACTTTCATTTCACTTTACTTCCTCCCTCCTTTCTCCCTTTTCCTCTCCTTCCTCCCTTTTCTGCCAGTATTATTTAGAGGCATCTACCACGCATGTGTTAGACAGCCCTGGAGTAAGAACTAGAAGGTGAATCGGAAAAAAAAATAAATAAAAAGATCTCTCTAGTTCTAAGTCACTCTAACCTCTTTGATATTCAAGGACTTAAAGGGTTCAATTAATCTAGACAACCCATAGCAGGGGTTATCGTGAGCCTTAAACCTCACACAAACATAAAATACATTCATTAATATCTCTAAGGCCAAGTCATTCCTCATTTGGTTTTAGCAGACAAAAGCAAAATAAAACAGAAGCAGGTTTTTTCACCATAAATTATGCATAACCCGATACACATCAAGTAAGAACTCCAGTAAATAAGCAGTCTCTTTGATCTAAAGACAAGCACGAGGCAAGCTGCTCTGTCATCCTTCGCTGCGTGATGACTCTGGGCTCACATCTAGCAATTGTTCACAAGCATCGAAGGCAGGAAAGGTGTATTCCTGCTGGAATCTGACAGTCATATCACTTGTGTTAAGATACAGACATTCTTCAACACTGAAATGAGTTAAAAAGCTAACAAGAGGCTTTCATCTTTTAAGAAATTAGTATTTCGTTGAACTGTGTTTGTCATGTTTAGTAAAGAGATGGAGCTGGGAGGGAGGGGTTGATTCACCTTAGATCCTAATTTCATCATGACACACAAGGCCAGTAGTCAAACATAATAGGGAAAAACAAACTAATAGAAACATACAAAACACAAGGACACTGCCGTGCTCTCAAGCACATCCTCAGATGAAGCCCGAGTGCCTGGAAGAGAAGGGGGCTTTAGAAAGGCTTGATTCTGAAACGTCACAGCCTTCAGGCCAGGACTGAAGAGTCGACTAGAGGCTGCCCCACGCTGGCCCTTGGACAGGCGTGTGCCTTCTCTAGCTACGCTGGGGCTCATTCCTAGCTTGTCTCCTCCCTCTCCTGGCCTCACCAGGACCAGAGACCACCTGCAACAGGGTCCCTCCTTCCTGACCTTCCCTGGGTTCCACACAGAGCTTCCTAGGGTCCCCTCGCCATGAACAAAACCTCCCTTACCTTTGTCTCTGGACACTAGCCATGTGGTATCACTTACAACCTGTATACAACCACTGTGTTTACTAGTGTACGACAACACCCCGATCACAAGTCATCTGGTCTATTGCCTGGAAACACAGCCCTGTTTCTCCCCTATGCATTATATTTGTTTCTAATAAATAACATCATTACTGAAATATAGGTGGTTTTTTTTTAAACTAAACAGCTATGACTGCATTCATTTCAAGCCCTGAATCGAGGTCAAATATAAACCCGAAAAGTAAGTACAGTTTACAGGTTAATGAAAGAAGGAAGAAAAGAAAGAAGACACACTGAACAGTAACAGAGGATCGTTATTGTTAGCTGCACCACTGCTCCCCACAGTATAACACAGAGGTTCTTAAAAAGGTATTTTGTGTCTTAAAGTGAGATCAAATGTTAAGCAGGTCCATCATCAAAACTTAGGTCACATATGAGTGGAAACCCTTTTATAAGGTGAGAGTGTCCTTTTCAGTGTTTCAGTTGCAGCACATACAGCAGGGTATTAACTGGAGTGTTTGAGCTCCCAGTCAGCCACCTGTTTCCAATTTATATACAGCCAGTATTGATCTGTGTCATCACTCCCTAGCACTTACCTTTTTTAGGACACTGTCCAGAGTCTCTGGTCTACTGATGTCAAAGCAAATCAGCACAGCGTCTGAGTCTGGGTAAGAGAGGGGCCGGACGTTGTCATAGTAAGGAGAACCTGAGAAGAAACAAAGATACACAAGTTGTCAGATGAAAATCCTCTTTGCCAGTCATGCATGAACTTTGCCCTTTTGAGCTAAATCTTTGGAGGGTCACATGGCTCCCATCACCTCTAATTCTTGGAAAAGAAAGCAAACAAAAGTCCAGTGGTGCTGGGTTGGGCAAAAACTTCCTTCGAGTTTTTGTGTATCAGTCATGCACGCTCCGTCACTCATTTGTGTCCGACTCCTTGCCGCCCCATGGACTGCAGCCCGCCAGGATCCCCTGTCCACACGATTTCCCCAGGCAAGAATACTGCAGTGGGTTGCCATTTCCTCCTCCAGGAGATCTTCCTGACCCAGGGATTGAACCCAGGTCTCCTGCATTGCAGGTGGATTCTTCACCGTCTATACCAGTACTATATTTCTTTCTACAACAAGGCAAGGAAGCCTCACTGTTTGACTTAAATTCAAAAGAAGGAGCCAGGATCTTTAGTACAAAGAGTAGAGCCAGAAAGGCAGCTGGGTCAAAGGCAGAGCATCTGGAACCCAGTGTCCTGAAGTGTAAATCCACCTCTACCCTGCAGGGGAGGGGCAGGTAGCTTCAGGTCACTGCTCCTTCAGTTCTTCACTCATGAAATGAAGATGACGACAGTATCTATTTTGGATTAAGTGAAGCTGGGCAGTGCCCACACTTAGTAAGAGATCAGAAAGTCTTAACTATGGTTACGGCTGGGCTAAGGGCTTCCCAGGTGGCTCAGTGGTAAAGAATCTGTCTGCCAGTGCAGAAGATTGGCAGATCCCCCAGAGTAGGAAAAGACAATCTACTCTTGTATTCTTGCCTGGAAAAATCCCATGGATAGAGGAGCCTGGTGGACTACAGTCCATGGGGTCACAAAGAGCTGGAGATGACAGGGACTGAGTACACACATGGCGGACTATTGCAAGCTGAGTGCAAGCAGGAAGCTCTGTAGCTGGAGCTACTTCCTGGGGAGGAGCCCCAAATTCAAGATCATTCTGTCAGTACCATGGAGGTGGGGGAGAGAAGAAAGGGTAGGTTCAGCTATGCACAGAGAGCCATCACGAGCCTCATCTCGCACCACCCTGTCTCCCAGTTACAAGGAGCCATGACCTTTGAGCATGTTTACTTAAAACTTATTACCAAACCCTGTATAGACTCTTCCTGTTACAGAGAAAGAATGTAATAAATGTCATACTGAATTTTGTCACTTTTTTACACAGTTCCATCTCTGGGAGTAACACCTAGGATATGAGACTGAGTTAAACCCAGCCTAATTTAAATCCTGAAGCTTCAAGTTACCAGCCAATTAATTTAACCACAGAACTCTCTTCTAATCATACAGGGCATTTCTTCTGTTCTTTCAAGAACTCCAAAGCATGTGCAATTGCATGAGGCCAAGTATTAAATTAAATAACAATTTATCATGCTATTTATTTTGTTTTGAAAAATCATTTTCGGTATACTGATACTGCACAAGCACAACAGGAAAATCATTGTGTGTGTGTGTGTGTGTGTGTGTGTGTGTGTGTGTGTGTGTGAAATTGACTCCAGGATAGTGGAAAAACCTCTAAGCTACCAGTCTTTTTGAATCCCAATTTTATTTTGACATCACCTTCCATTTCTAGCAGAAAAACATGACATGTTGTCCCCTGATAAATCAAAACTTCAAAAGTCAAAGACAGGGAAAGAGAAAGACTAAAGAGGCGTTTCAAATAATCTTTTAAATTTCTATCAAAACAAAAATCTTCAAGAGGCTGCTCTTGAGATGTCGAAGTTACTATGTGTGGTTAAGGTGCACCACTCTCTTTTCACAGGATATGGTGGGTGCCCAGTGCCCACTGGTTAACCCCAGGAATGCTGGGCCTTTTCACCAGCAGTGACAATTTCAAGCCAGGTGTGTCTACCAAGCCAGGAAGAAGGGAAATGTTCTAGGCATAAGGAAGGAAAGTGTGAATAAATACAGACCAACTAAAGCCAGAATCAGTCCTGAGCTGTAGCAGTTCCTTGCCCACATCTGGAATCAGGACCCTGATGAAGCAGAGACTGACCAAAGAAAGGTATTTTGACAAAGTTTAAAAGGCTTTACAGCTTAAAAAAAAAAAGCCATCACGCCATTTTAAACAGTAAGACTTATTAGAATAAGGCTGTTTCTGAAAATGACACACTGCAGCTGCTGCCTTTTCAGTCACTCAAGGAAAAAGATTATCTGAGGTTAAGAGAAAAATTCACAAAGACTCCATCAACTTCAACGTTTTTGAGAGGTCTCAGAAACGAGATGGCTTATCACTCTACACAGACACACTGGGATTTCCATATTTGTTCTGTGAGGTTCAGACTTTCTCAATCGCAGCTTCTGTTTTCGAGCTCAAAGTCTAACCTGCGCACAGTTTCTGCCATAAACATTGGGGGATCTCGTTTTCCAAACATAGAATCAGAAAATTCCAAATCTTAGAGTGGAAATTCAAATATCAGACATACACGTGAGGATTTCCTCTCCTCTGCCAAAGTTAGCAGGAGATGACTTGACCCCAAATCCAGAAAGTCCCAGCGTTGCAACAGTGCAGACTGTCAGAAGCCTAATCAGGCTTCAGAAGTCTCCTTTCTTGGAAATCAGTCCCACTGGGAAGAAAACTGTGGTTACTTTCCCGTCTCCAGCTCATCTGCGTCTCCAGTTCACCTGAACTTGGAGGACAGAAACTTTGACTAAGATGAAAGCAAGTTAACACTCCTAATCTCTGATCTAAGACTGTGTTACAAAACAGTGAAAATCATCTTTTCCAAACACAAATTAAAGAAAGACAGTTGGAGAATTACAAAGGTACTAAAACAGAGTAATTAAAATTCAAACTACAGAGGAAATCCAGAGGAATGGTTTTAACTTCTAAGCCAGCACATGTCTGCAGAGACCACCCTGCCCTCCTTTCTGTGTACTGGGTCCCCCCCGCCCCCAACTCCCATGTTAAGGCCACAAGGGGGATGTGGCTTTGTCTTCAGGCCTCACTGCTGGAGACACGGGCTTCCTAGAATCAAGGAAGCAGCTGCCAGGGCTTAGTGTTGTCGTTTAGTCGCTCAGTTGTGTCCGACTTTTGGGACCCCATGAACTGTAGTCCGCCAGACTCCTCTGTCCATGGGATTTCCCAGGCAAGAGTACCAGAGTGGGTTGCCATTTCCTCCTCCAGGGGATCTTCTCAACTCGGGGATCGAACCCACGCCTCCTGCTTTGGCAGGCGAATTCCTTACCACTGAGCCACCTGGGAAGAAACCCCCCATACTTAGTGGTTGTATCCAAATATGTAAAAAATGTAGATATTGGCCTGACTTTAAAATAAATGAAGTCTGCAACTTAAACCACATTCTAATGGAAGTTTGATTCTGCTTTTGTTTTTATTGGGTTTCGTATTTTGAATGAAAACACACATGTAAAAAATATACAGGTTAAGGTTCATGAGAAATAAACCCCCTTGCTTGTTGAGGTTCTGAAGTCATTTTTAAGAGCTTTAACAAGATCTAATTAGGAATGACACTTTGATCCATCCTATTACTTTTGCTAATGAACAGTGCTTTCAGATCAACCAAGAGTGTCCAAAGGTAGTAATAAAACTGATCTCCACATTTATTAGTTATAAGCATAATTTGCCTAACCACAAGAATAATTTGCCATTAAAAATAACAAGATCACTTATTTATTATAAGGCTTGATAAGGCAAGGTTAAAACTTTTTTTGAATGGAAAAATCCATGGTCTGTTTTTTTCAGAGTAAAAACGAAAACTGATACAGATTAAAAAAAAAAAAAAAAAAAAAAACTACTGCCAGGAAGAATCTAACAGTTCATCAGCTAAGCAGAACCTTCAGGGGGAAAGAAAATATCCAGTTCAACTTGCGTGCTCTTGCTCTGTGTTCAAGCACCTGGAATTCTTGCCTATAAAGCCAAACTACTGCACAAAGCAAGGAGGAAAAGCCAAGCTTAAGAGCGCACGGTGTCATTACAGGCATGAGTGGGATAACTCACCAGTCAAAAAAAAAAAAAAAAAAAATGAAGAGGAATTCCAGGAATGCCCCTGTGAAGTGAGGAGCAATCCAGGGAGGCAGAAGTGACCCCAAAGAAAGAAGCAGAAAGTAAGTCGATGAGACAGGAACAGTAGCTACCTCTCCTCCATCTCATCAGAAATGTCTTAAAGCATTCTGTTAAGCCAAACAGGAAAAGATTAAGTTCTACAGATTCTTTATTTTAAATAAAGAAGCATGTGAAAAACTTCCAAGGTAACTATAGAACTAAACACTGGGCAAGGAAGAACACTGAATGATTTTGTATTATGTAGAAAAAAAGTGCCAAACTTCAGGGCTTCCCTGGTGGTTTAGATGGTAAAGAATCTGCCTGCAGTGCAGGAGACCAAGGTTCAATCCCTGGGTCGGGAAGATCCCCTGGAGGAGGAAATGGCAACTCACTCCAGTATTCTTGCTTGGAGGATTTCATGGACAGAGGAGTAACCTGGTGGGATACAGCCCATGGGGTCACAGAGAGTCAGAAAGGACTCAATGACTAACACTTTCCTTTTCTTCTTTAACCATTTCAGTTAGTCTAGGTACCGCGCTTTGCTTGTTGAATAAAACTTTCTCACCATGTCAAGCAGGCTCATGCACATGGTAGTTATGATGCAGCATTTCTCTTCTACTTTGCATAACTTTAAATACCTAGCACTACTCCAAGGCCCTTTCCATTTAAGCGTCAGATCATCAAAGGGAAACTTTCAGAAAATTCCACACTGTAAAGAAACAAGGACACTACATACACAAAATGATTCCCCAAACCTCTCAAGGACCAAGCTCTGCAGGGTGAAGACTGCTATAGAGCCCTGTGAGGTTCTCTGAGTTTCGGCAGTTTGGCAAACATCAGCAAAGTTCTAAAAGGCTTCTGAATCTTCAGGTCTACCCATCCTTGTCTTCAAGAGCATTAATTCTAGGTGAGAGCAGTCTTTCCAGCCCAAGAATAGTCACAAAGTGCCTCACCCAGAAACTACTTTTGCAGATACATACCTGTCTGCTTAAGTCATCTCTTCACAAAGATAGAACATACCATATATGTACATAATTAAACGTATATGTTTGAAGATTAATGCCCAAAAGGGAGGTTTTGTGGAACCTTTTGCAAAACAAGTTCAAACACTGGGAAGCTTTTATAGGAGCTCGAGAACTGAAAACTCATCTAGTTGAATATTTCATTAATACAACTTTCTTTATTAATACTTGAACTGAAAATTGAAAAACTTCACTTTCCCTCAAAAGAAATTCCTACCTAGAACAATAAAATCAGGAATACTGCATATTTGGGGCAGAGGAACCACAGTTGCTTTTGGCACTTTCTTGTGACTAAGAGAATATTTGTACCCAACAGCAGTTACCATGTGGATGAACTGTCCAGTTATTATAGATTCTACTTCCTGATGCCATCTCCACTTAAGAGTAAATGCTCCAATCAGCAATCATCTCAGGAATGTGAATTGAGTCCAGGCAGAACCTTTGGTCTGGCTCAGTGTAAGGCAGTTGAACTCTTTTATTCCATCCAGTTTGTACTACAAGCATCATGCCCTCAAACATGCAACAAGTATTCCCAGGAAGAATATTTCGTTTCTTCTATAGGTTCAGATCAACAGAAATTATAAACAGATTTTATGAAAATTGGGAGGGGGCATTTCTCTATTGCTATAAAAATAGAATCAATATTTTCAGTTGCGGGGAACAATGTAGACATGAAGTTGTATGGAAAGTCAAAGAGGTAGAAATAAGACTGTTATTTTTTAGCTTTAAATAAAGGTTTAGGGTTAAAACTCCAATCTTACTGAGACACTTTAAAAATATAAGAATCAAAATATTTTACTTAAAGTGGAACTACAGCAAGTCACAGAGCTTTAGGGAGAAGAACAGATAGGTATACATCTAAAAATATTACATTATTATTCAGTAACAACCCATGAGTGAAGCTGCTATGCCACACACTATGACATCAGGCTTATTTTTCGAAGTCAACGTGTACAACTCCTGGTTGGACTTCTGAGGCAGCTTACCTTCGTGCCACTGAAATTCCTGTTTTGTCAAGAGGGTCTCTGAGTAAGGCTGCCAAGATATAGTGGCTGACATTTAAAGGGCATCAGAAAAGGGTGGCAACACAGCAATTCATTTGGCACAGCCCACCAGGCACCATGAGCTAACTGGAAAAAATATTGGTCCTTGGTGTTATATCTACATGCAAAAGAACTGGATTAATGAGGAAACATCTGGTTATTACAGGTGGCATCAGAATGACCAATCTGGATGCCTCACCAAAAATGTGCAACTTAGCAAGAAAACAGATTTAGACAGATATAAACTTTGAAATACATAAACAGAAACCATTGCATAGTAGACAGTTCTCCAAATATAGTTTTAGGTATTTTTGATGAGATATCACCATCTAACTCAGAGCTGTTTTGTCTTAACCCACATCTCATACAGAGTTTCAGGAAAAAATTCAAGTTAAGAGTCAAACCTGGCTTTGAAATTCTAAGCTCCTAGAGCTCATTACTCTCTTATGATCTAACTAGTTTTGTGCAGTTTTGCACTTTGATTCACAACACAAAGCACCCACGCTTCTTTGACTTCTGTGTAAACTCTTCCTTTCTTCCTTTCCCTAAGAAGGTTAACTGAAGTTAAAATGCTTCAGCTTTCAGAATCTTGGTTTCCTTGCTGGCCATTTAACATAATAATCACGTTTTCAAGAGGCAGGGATATTACAGACTTAAGAACTAAGTCAACTTGTTAGCAATGAAGAAGAAACTGTGGTGGGCTGCAATGAGGCCTTCGGCTGACCCTTCAGTCTTCAGCTCTTCTTTGGATCTTCTTGTTAAGTGAGACCAGCTTTAGAACCTTCCGGCTCCCCCTCTTAAGAACAAGTACTAGACTATGGGTACTCTGAGGGCAGGCACCGTGCTAGCCAGGTTTTGCACCACCCTCTTCCAGCTCCCACAGCATTTAGCAGAATTCAGGCACACTAAAAAGCTCTAAAAAAATGTTTACCTGTTTCAATTATTTCTATAAGTACTGAAGTGTTAATTTGCCTATTAAATGACAAAAAAGAGACCAGTGACCCTTTTGACGCTGCTTTTCTGGATTAATTATATACTGGTTACACTGCTGACATTCCCATCCCAGTTAAGAAATACTTCAAAAGTGCTTATCCCTGAGACCATTCTTCAAACCTGATGCATAATCTAGAAACATAACAATATAGATTTATGGATGTCGAGGAATTTGTCCTCAAAGTCAGGTCATGAGTGATCAAGAGTTTCCTCTCTTCCCTTTTCCTTTAAGTATAAAAGTTAAAGTATATTACCTTTCCTGTTAATACTGCTAAAAGCTAGTACAGGAAGTGTTAACGTTAGCACTCGTGGCCTAACAGAACCTTGTGTCAGGACAGGATTCAAAAAAGTGTATAGGAGTTGTTGTGGGGGAATATCAGCAGCTAAATTGAGTATTTTAAAAACTAATAATATCCCTTAGATAAAATGTGCATTACCTTGCCTTGGTTAAAAGCTGAAATGAATGATTATTACTCCCTACATCACATGTCCTGAAATTACACTGCAATCAAATCACTTAGGAAAAGATATGGTGATCCTTAAATGGTGGATTTCTATTATTAGTAGGCACTGGCTTCATGCTATAAATTGCTTCTATGCTTGGCAAATGTGGCCAAGAATCTGAAGCACAAGACTACTTTGGTCTCATCACATCAAAATGTTGAAACCATTACCCACTGTTTTACAGAAACTCACTGAGTGAATTTAAACACCAATAGGAGCATTTCTGCAACTTTTAATCAAAATGCTTGTCTTATCATCAATAAAAAGTGAATATTTCTCATTAAAATAAAGAAATCATAGACCTATGTCTAAAGACTACCTTTAAAATCCCCCCCCCCCCACCCCGTAAGAGAAGGATTCACAATGCTGTTGTATTTATAAGAAGGCTTTGCTTCCTGGGTTTTTCTTTTTACATATTTTTTTGGAGTATAGCGTGATTGATAATAGTGTTAATAGTGATAACACTATTAATAGTGTGTGGAGTATAGTGATTGATAAAGTGTTAGTTTCAAGTGTACAGCAAAGTGAATCAGTTACACATGTATCCAGGGCTTGTCTGGTGCCTCACGTGGTAAAGAATCTGTCTGCAAGGCAGGAGACCAAGGTTCAATCCCTGGGTCAGGAAAATCCCCTAGAGAAGGGAATGGCAACCCTCTCCAGCATTCTTGCCTGGAGAATTCCATGAACGGAGGAGCCTGGTTGGCTACAGTCCATGGGGTTGCAAAGAGCTGGACACAGCTGAGTGCTACACTTCACGTCATAGGAATATCCACTCTTTTTTAGATTCCTTTCCCATATAGGCCATTCCAGAGTATTGAGTAGAGTTCCTTGTGCTATAGATAGGTCCTTGTTGATTATCTATTTTATTTATAGTAGCATTATAGGTCGGAGAAGGCAATGGCACCCCACTCCAGTACTCTTGCCTGGAAAATCCCAATGGATAGAGGAGCCTGGAAGGCTGCAGTCCATGGGGTCGCTGAGCGTCAGACACAACTAAGCAACTTCACTTTCACTTTTCACTTTGATGCGTTGGAGAAGGAAATGGCAACCCATTCCAGTGTTCTTGCCTGGAGAATCCCAGGGACAGGGGAGACTGGTGAGCTGCCATCTATGGGGTCGCACAGAGTCGGACACAACTGAAGTGACTTAACAGCAGCAGCAGCATTATAGGTCAATCCTAATCTCCCCATTTATCCTGCCCACCCTCTACACCCCCCAGTAACTGTAAGTTTTTCTACATCTATGACTCTATTTCCATTTTATAATAAATTCATTTGTATCATTTTTCAGATTCCACATATAAGTAATGTCATATGATATTTGTCTTTCTCTGTCTGACTTATTTCATTCACTCAGTATGACCGTCTCTTAGGCCTATCATGTTGCTGCAAATGGCATTTTGTGCTTTTTCACTGTTTAGTAAAATTCCATTGTATATTGTACCACACCTCCTTCATCTACTCCTCTGTCAATGGACATTTAGGCTGATTCCATGTCCTGGATACTGTAAACAGTGCTGCCCTGAACACTGGAGTGCATGTATCTTTTCAAAGTATGTTTCCTTTTAGAGGGACTGAAATAACTTTAAGCAGCCATGAGACACCAACTAGCAAATTGCCACTTGTGGTTGCTTTAACTGGTGTGTGTGCTGGGGGCAGCTAGAAGCGTTTTCTACCTGAGGAGGATCCAGGGGGTCTATCAACATTAAGGATGCCTGACCAGGGAAATCCACAGCAACAGATGAAAAGGGCATTTGGGTTCAAGAATCTGACAAAATTGGCTCATCACAGGTTGCATATGGGCCAAACTAAGTGGGAAGGAAACTCCTCCCAACTCTCTGCCCTACCTTGGTGTATGACTCTCAGCAGACAGGACAATATTTGAATTAAAACTATTATCTCTAAGGCCTCAGAGAGGGCCTGCACATAGTAGGTGCAGAAAGAAAGGGGAGAGAGTCTCCTAATATCTGGTTGGAGGCTAAGCAGGATGTAAATGCCGTTGAAAGAACAAAGTTCATGTCATCACTCTCCCTATGTAAGAGAAGTTACATGCCTCCTTTTCCCTCTAATGTTCATAAAGTTGTAGAAGGGGAAAACTTTTCTCCGGAGTTAAATTGATAGCAGTTGGAAAAAATAAATGTAGCAAGAAGCATCAGACATGAATGATAAACCATTTTTGGTGGAAGTAGTCTATTCTTAGAATCCAAACAGTGCTTCCTGACTGTGTTTAATTAACTCACACTTCACCTCACAAACAACATAATGGGATTCTAAAGAATTCCCTTATGCCGTTTATCCACTATATATAAATCTTAATCTAAACTTGCCCTAAGATTTCATTACTGGATAAATTTGCAGTGTGATATTTTCTTAATCACAGGTTTTTCAAACCTTCACATTTTAGTTAAATACACATACGTTTTGTTTCATTAAATAAAAATACAGTGATTACTTCACAACAGACTTCATTTCAGGTAATTATATTTAATCTGATGAAAGGCAATGTTTACAAAGTTGCCATTCTTTGTGCACAGATAATTCGGTGATGATAAATGTCAGGGAATCTCATCTCCTTGGAAACGATGCATACGATTATTCATTTGTTCATTCAACAGATTTTATTGGGACTACTGTGTGCAAGGTATGATGCTATGTGTGCAGAGACAACAAACGGTAGAGTTTGGATTACATATTTGAAACTATCTGAAGTGGTATTTATCTGCACATGTGAAGAATAGCCTCTAACTATAAACTGCCTA
>SJYC01098407.1:0-28485 GCA_006408675.1 Madoqua kirkii
GAGGGCAGGCACCGTGCTAGCCAGGTTTTGCACCACCCTCTTCCAGCTCCCACAGCATTTAGCAGAATTCAGGCACACTAAAAAGCTCTAAAAAAATGTTTACCTGTTTCAATTATTTCTATAAGTACTGAAGTGTTAATTTGCCTATTAAATGACAAAAAAGAGACCAGTGACCCTTTTGATGCTGCTTTTCTGGATTAATTATATACTGGTTACACTGCTGACATTCCCATCCCAGTTAAGAAATACTTCAAAAGTGCTTATCCCTGAGACCATTCTTCAAACCTGATGCATAATCTAGAAACATAACAATATAGATTTATGGATGTCGAGGAATTTGTCCTCAAAGTCAGGTCATGAGTGATCAAGAGTTTCCTCTCTTCCCTTTTCCTTTAAGTATAAAAGTTAAAGTATATTACCTTTCCTGTTAATACTGCTAAAAGCTAGTACAGGAAGTGTTAACGTTAGCACTCGTGGCCTAACAGAACCTTGTGTCAGGACAGGATTCAAAAAAGTGTATAGGAGTTGTTGTGGGGGAATATCAGCAGCTAAATTGAGTATTTTAAAAACTAATAATATCCCTTAGATAAAATGTGCATTACCTTGCCTTGGTTAAAAGCTGAAATGAATGATTATTACTCCCTACATCACATGTCCTGAAATTACACTGCAATCAAATCACTTAGGAAAAGATATGGTGATCCTTAAATGGTGGATTTCTATTATTAGTAGGCACTGGCTTCATGCTATAAATTGCTTCTATGCTTGGCAAATGTGGCCAAGAATCTGAAGCACAAGACTACTTTGGTCTCATCACATCAAAATGTTGAAACCATTACCCACTGTTTTACAGAAACTCACTGAGTGAATTTAAACACCAATAGGAGCATTTCTGCAACTTTTAATCAAAATGCTTGTCTTATCATCAATAAAAAGTGAATATTTCTCATTAAAATAAAGAAATCATAGACCTATGTCTAAAGACTACCTTTAAAATCCCCCCCCCCCCACCCCGTAAGAGAAGGATTCACAATGCTGTTGTATTTATAAGAAGGCTTTGCTTCCTGGGTTTTTCTTTTTACATATTTTTTTGGAGTATAGCGTGATTGATAATAGTGTTAATAGTGATAACACTATTAATAGTGTGTGGAGTATAGTGATTGATAAAGTGTTAGTTTCAAGTGTACAGCAAAGTGAATCAGTTACACATGTATCCAGGGCTTGTCTGGTGCCTCACGTGGTAAAGAATCTGTCTGCAAGGCAGGAGACCAAGGTTCAATCCCTGGGTCAGGAAAATCCCCTAGAGAAGGGAATGGCAACCCTCTCCAGCATTCTTGCCTGGAGAATTCCATGAACGGAGGAGCCTGGTTGGCTACAGTCCATGGGGTTGCAAAGAGCTGGACACAGCTGAGTGCTACACTTCACGTCATAGGAATATCCACTCTTTTTTAGATTCCTTTCCCATATAGGCCATTCCAGAGTATTGAGTAGAGTTCCTTGTGCTATAGATAGGTCCTTGTTGATTATCTATTTTATTTATAGTAGCATTATAGGTCGGAGAAGGCAATGGCACCCCACTCCAGTACTCTTGCCTGGAAAATCCCAATGGATAGAGGAGCCTGGAAGGCTGCAGTCCATGGGGTCGCTGAGCGTCAGACACAACTAAGCAACTTCACTTTCACTTTTCACTTTGATGCGTTGGAGAAGGAAATGGCAACCCATTCCAGTGTTCTTGCCTGGAGAATCCCAGGGACAGGGGAGACTGGTGAGCTGCCATCTATGGGGTCGCACAGAGTCGGACACAACTGAAGTGACTTAACAGCAGCAGCAGCATTATAGGTCAATCCTAATCTCCCCATTTATCCTGCCCACCCTCTACACCCCCCAGTAACTGTAAGTTTTTCTACATCTATGACTCTATTTCCATTTTATAAATAAATTCATTTGTATCATTTTTCAGATTCCACATATAAGTTATGTCATATGATATTTGTCTTTCTCTGTCTGACTTATTTCATTCACTCAGTATGACCGTCTCTTAGGCCTATCATGTTGCTGCAAATGGCATTTTGTGCTTTTTCACTGTTTAGTAAAATTCCATTGTATATTGTACCACACCTCCTTCATCTACTCCTCTGTCAATGGACATTTAGGCTGATTCCATGTCCTGGATACTGTAAACAGTGCTGCCCTGAACACTGGAGTGCATGTATCTTTTCAAAGTATGTTTCCTTTTAGAGGGACTGAAATAACTTTAAGCAGCCATGAGACACCAACTAGCAAATTGCCACTTGTGGTTGCTTTAACTGGTGTGTGTGCTGGGGGCAGCTAGAAGCGTTTTCTACCTGAGGAGGATCCAGGGGGTCTATCAACATTAAGGATGCCTGACCAGGGAAATCCACAGCAACAGATGAAAAGGGCATTTGGGTTCAAGAATCTGACAAAATTGGCTCATCACAGGTTGCATATGGGCCAAACTAAGTGGGAAGGAAACTCCTCCCAACTCTCTGCCCTACCTTGGTGTATGACTCTCAGCAGACAGGACAATATTTGAATTAAAACTATTATCTCTAAGGCCTCAGAGAGGGCCTGCACATAGTAGGTGCAGAAAGAAAGGGGAGAGAGTCTCCTAATATCTGGTTGGAGGCTAAGCAGGATGTAAATGCCGTTGAAAGAACAAAGTTCATGTCATCACTCTCCCTATGTAAGAGAAGTTACATGCCTCCTTTTCCCTCTAATGTTCATAAAGTTGTAGAAGGGGAAAACTTTTCTCCGGAGTTAAATTGATAGCAGTTGGAAAAAATAAATGTAGCAAGAAGCATCAGACATGAATGATAAACCATTTTTGGTGGAAGTAGTCTATTCTTAGAATCCAAACAGTGCTTCCTGACTGTGTTTAATTAACTCACACTTCACCTCACAAACAACATAATGGGATTCTAAAGAATTCCCTTATGCCGTTTATCCACTATATATAAATCTTAATCTAAACTTGCCCTAAGATTTCATTACTGGATAAATTTGCAGTGTGATATTTTCTTAATCACAGGTTTTTCAAACCTTCACATTTTAGTTAAATACACATACGTTTTGTTTCATTAAATAAAAATACAGTGATTACTTCACAACAGACTTCATTTCAGGTAATTATATTTAATCTGATGAAAGGCAATGTTTACAAAGTTGCCATTCTTTGTGCACAGATAATTCGGTGATGATAAATGTCAGGGAATCTCATCTCCTTGGAAACGATGCATACGATTATTCATTTGTTCATTCAACAGATTTTATTGGGACTACTGTGTGCAAGGTATGATGCTATGTGTGCAGAGACAACAAACGGTAGAGTTTGGATTACATATTTGAAACTATCTGAAGTGGTATTTATCTGCACATGTGAAGAATAGCCTCTAACTATAAACTGCCTACATTCTGTTTATTTCCTAGCCTTTGAAAAGCATGTGTCTTTTTTCTCTTAAAAAAAAGTCAATTTAGCCCTTTGGGCGCACAATTTAAAATCTCCTTTGGTGGTCCTGTGACTCTTGAAGCTTGAGACAAGGAAGGGGTAAATAACCCAACATTCCTTTAAGGTTACCCATGCCCCCTCCCTGCCCAAATGAGTCTCCTTCCTAAATCCACCAGGAAGCAGTGGCTCTGTTCAGAATCTGGCTGGCTTCATGGGTGGTGAAAACTAAGGCATGGGATGCCAGATCCACTGGGACTAAGAGCTGAAGCCAACCAACATCACTGAAACAAAAAGATTTGCCTGTCTGGTGACCCAAAGCCAAGAAGTCTACAGCTGGGAATGATCCTGCACATTATTTGCTTCTGTATCCTTTTTTCAGATGATGAAATGAGACTCAGGGAAGGAGAGAATCCGTACCCAGATATCCGTGTAAGCAGTAGCTTAAAATCTAAACTAGCTCTTGTATCAAAGACCGAATCAGAGCCACAGACCCCCATGTCTAAATCACTCTTATCCTGCATTAGGTCCAAACAGACTGGGGGTGGGGGGTGAGTGTTGGTGTTAATTATTGGTACCGTACCAGCTGTCCTGCCCACGAGGCATAACAAATACCATGATATATTTGGTAATTGGAGCCCATTAAGAACTAGGCTGTGTACAAATCTGACGATGGAAATGACTGAAACAAGCATTCCGTCCATCACCACCTTCCCTATAGTTTTGAGAGCGTGTGCAATCCTCAGCATAAAATGCGGTGAGGTCTTGGTTCTGCTCCCCTTGGCGAGGCTCCAGGAAGAGCCCGACTCTCCAGGGAGAAACAAAATCAGCGCATCTTACTGCAGCCCTCGGAGCACCTGGCAACAACCGTGAGAGGCGCTCGCGCGAGACTTCCCTCACTTGCCTTTGTGCAGGGACTGCCTCGGGCGACCCTGTCAGTCTGGCCTCTTCCTTGTGCTCTCTAATCGCCTCAGTCCCTCCGGGGCTCCAGAGGTTACAGCCGGGGGCGGTGAAAAGCTCGCGCAGCCCACAAGCATCTACGAGAGGCCCCTCCCAGCTGAGCGCCGGTCCATCTCGCGGGCCTTCCCCGCCCGACAGTAAAGCCTGCGTGCTGGCACTTGCGCGCTCCTCCTCGCCAGTTTCACCCAGGATTTGGCTCGGTTCACTCGCAGCAGCCCAGCTCCCTGCTAAACTCCTAGACCTAAGCTCAGGGGCCTTCCCCGGGCCTTCCCGCTGTCTCCTCCTCCTCCCCTTCCAGAGGCTACACCCTTCCTGGAAAAGGCACTCTACGCCGCCAGGCACCGCGGGTCCCCGGGTTCCAGACGGAAAGTCTAGGTGATGTTACCGCCCCCACCGCTCCTGACCCAGGCCGAACCCCGAACTTCCGCGCGGGGAAGCCTTCCCCTTCGCGGTGTAACCGGCCCTCCCTACAGCTGCGTGCCAGGTTGGTGCGTGAGTGCGTGGGAAGGCGATAACCCGCCTTGAACCCCAGACAGTAGAAAATAATTCACCGTGCCAATAATTCAACTGGATGGGAAGGTCAAAGGCGAATAGGGCAGCCCGCGGCCTCGCACACTGGAGAGGGGTGATGCAATGGGTTAGGAGGGAATGGCGTGGGCCGGAGGACACCAAGTGATCACGGGGGCGGGGGAGCTCAGATCTGCAGGTCGGCACCGAGGCCGCGAGGGCAGCCGGCAGCTAGGAGAGGAGGCCCGGAGACCCCCGCCGGCTGCTGCCCGCGCCGCCAGCGCATTCCTGGCAGTAGGCGTCAGGAGCGCCGAGGATGCTTGCGCGCCCCCTACTCTCTCCGCAAGCGTGGAATCCGCACGTAAGTGCGTGGCTTCGGGGGTTTTCTCCCACCCCCCACCACCCTCTCACTGCTCCCAGCCTACCAGCCAAGCAGCAGGTTAGATCTTGGAGGGGCGCTCGCATCCTAGAGCCAGTTGATACCGACAAGGCGCACACATCCCCCCTAACATTTGGCTACCCTGGCCACCCCGAGAGGACTCGGGCACAGCTCCGCGGGCCAACCGCTCCCCGGACACCCGGCTACAAGCATTTTACATCCCGCGGTGACCCTTCGGGCACGGAGCTTCCTTTTCTTCCCACAGCTATTGCCCGACCCAATATCGTCCCCTCACCCCCATTCAGAAGGGGCAAAATTTTCATACATCAGGGAATCCCTCGTAAGAAGCAAAGTTAACGGAGGAAAGCAGAACGGGCGCTGGCGGGTACCGAGAGCGTGCCAGAAACGCGGGGCCCCGAGACCCTTTGCGCACCCCCTGAACGCCTGGAAACCCGCCCGAGCGCCACGCGGTCAGATGACTCTCTTACCCGAAGTGTCCCATAGGCTCAACTCTATTCTTTGTGTGTCGATTTCAAAACTGGCCGTGTAATTCTCAAACACTGTAGGGACGTAATTCTGGATAAAATGGACAGAAGTAAAGAGGGCAAAGAGGTTATCTTAAAATGCACGAAAGCTGCAGAACACCCTCTGAAAAAGTCTCTGTACTCTCCCATTAAAACGAAGACCCCCCAAATCCACACGCACCACATCTCACACTAAACACGCAGATCCTTTCTGAAAGCCCTAACTTCCCTCTCGCCCCACCCGAATTCTCCAAAAGTGGAGGATCCGAATCTCCCAACCCCAGATTCTGCACACATGACCGAACAAGTTTCAGAAGCTAACAGGAGAATGTGCAAGCGCATCCCAACCCCTCCACGCTTCCACCCCACTTTTCCTTTCCCGGCAACTAACCGGGGCGAAAGTAATAAGCGGTGAGAAAGACGGATGGAAAAAAAGAGAGAGAAACGGGTGAAGGGTAAAAGCCAGGGAAACCCACCTCGAGATGGGAATCCCTTCCCTGCCGCCCGCCCGCAGCCCCAGCCGTCCACACTCACTTCGGGGAAGCAGTCTTTGGCGAAGACGTGGAGTAGCGCGGTTTTCCCACACTGACTGTCTCCCACCACTACTATCTTGCATTTCACGTTCTGATTAGGATCCATGATAGATTTACTGGATAATTTCTGGCTGGCTCTTCTCTCCTTCATTGATCTTGTCTTATTTTCTCTTGAAACAGGAATTTTCACTTAAGAGGAAAATATATATATATTTCTTTCTCTATAAAAAACAGATATAAAAATAAACCGCAAGGGTAGTGGGAACCCCTGAGGCGCCGCGCGGACGAGGAGAGCTAGAGGAGCAGGCTCGTTACTCTCCTCCACCAAGTTTTATGCCTGACTCCAAACGACGCTTCCCAAGTCCAATTCCGATCCGACTGCTTTGTTCCACGCTCTCTGCGCGGCTTTATACGCCCGGCCTTCCAATCCTCTTTCTCAATGAGAGAAGGAAACTGATCCGCCTCCTCCCCTTTTATGGAGCCTGGGAGACAGCGCCGTCTAGTTACTTGCAGAAAATGTAGACAGTGCGCCCTCTAGGGTGACCATACGGGATCGATTTCCAGCCCAAAGCTCGGCGACGACTTGAGGACCCCATGACGCTGTGTTGAAGGCTGGGATTGTAGAAGTCCAGGAAGTGGGGAATGGAATTGTCTGTGCATATTGATTTTTATTAGAATTTCTGGATAAACGTTTTCATGGGGGCTGCTCTACGGAAGCCTCGTGAGCATTTATGAAAACAAAAACATTTCTTACCCAAAACATCGTTATGAAACACTGAAAGCAAATCTTGGGTGGGGAAGGGTTAAGTGCTTGTATTTTCTTAGGAAATGTTTTGCATCAGGTATTTAGGCCACGGAACAATAGCTAAGCCAGGTTGTTTGAGATGCCGGAACTGGCTTGCTGGGGTCACAGCAACAGACTGGCTTTGGAAACCTCTGTTTCAGTGACTCAGGAGGAGAGGGAAAGGTTTGGAAGAGAGGGGAGGGGAGGTTTGTGAGTAGAAGAAAAAAAAGTGGAAGATGATCATAGCTGAGTAACAGAAGCCATTGGAAAACTCAATCTTACTACACTAGGGACCTAAGCATGCAAGGTTAGCGGTTGCCAGTGTTTCAGTGAGAAGAGGGGATAGGAGGGATTCTGACCCTGCCCTTTAATTCCTTTATAAGCAGTCTCCCCTTCCCTAAAATCAAAGCACCCTTGACTGACCCAGAAAATGCAGATATGCTTAGCTGAAAAATGCAGGTACAACCCACCCCTCCCTTTCCACTGCCTCAACATCCACCCACCCCCCCACCTGAATCTCAGAGAGGACTAAAAATAGCCATATATTTGTTCTCTCTTCCCTCTAAAAGTCCTTTTTACTCACCATTTCCTGTGCTCCAAGTGATCAGAAGGTTTCACCCATTTTTACAGTTTTTTAATTGAGGTATAGCTGATTTAGAATATCATATAAATTTCAGGTGTACAACATAAAGATTCACAATTTTTGAAGATTATGCACCATTTATAGTTATTATAAAATATTGGCTATCTTCCCTGTGCTGTACAATGTATTCTTGTAGCTTATTCAATTTACACATAGTCGCTTGTAACTCTTAATCCCCTAACCCTATCTTCCCACTGGTAACCAAACTTGTTCTCTATATCTTTGAGTCTGTTTCTTTTGTTATATTCACCAGTTTAATTTTTAGGTTTCATATATAAGTAATATCATACATTTGTCTTTCTCTCTGACTTACTTCACTTAGTACAGTATCCTCCAAGTCCATCCATGTTGTTACAACCCACAAAATTTGCAGAGGTTTTAGCTATTAAATTGTACTAAGGACATTAGCCAAAAAAAAGTATAGGTTTCCCGATGGACATTTCTAGATTTGCAAATGAGAGGATAAGGTGAAAAACCAGAAAGTTCAGTGTGGGGAGTGAAAAGGCACAATGAAAGATGGTTAAAAGCACAGATGTAAGTATCAACCCTAGGACCATGAAGCCTCAGGGATCTAAGGACTGTCTCTTCTTCCTTTCAGAGCAAAGAAAACTGGAGCTCCCCAAAGGAAGACTAACTCAGACTTGGTGTGTAAGGCTGTGTTCATATACACAGAGAACTGATCTACGGAAGAAGGGATTGCTGGCCCTGCTCAGGTTCCTAAAGCAGCACTAGTTGAAGTCTGCTCTGCAGAAGGGGTCCTCACGAAAAGGGTCTTATGTCCCAGTGAGTGATGGAGACGCTATGCCTGTATCACCCCTTGGAGATATACCATGCCCTTTGATATATCACAGCAGTAAGAGGCTCTGTAGAAAAGTAGCCTGCCTAACAGAGTTTAACCCAGCATCCCCCCAAATTATCCAAATATTTACTTGCTTGGGAAGCAATGAACATAGTGGTTGGGAGCAGGAAAACATAAAGAAGTGTATCTGTGTGACCTTGGATGAGTTACTTAACCCCTCAAAGCCTTAATTTCATCATCTGTAAAATCCTAAGAGTAATGATGAGGAAATGCGAGTGAAGTTTGCAGGGTAGTTACTGATACGATAAAGAATCCTCGACCTTACTTTGTATGTCACATGTAACTCTTAGTTGCACTTCTCAGAATTGTCGAACATATCTTGGGAAATTCTGGCCTTGTTAATGGACTAATTGATAAGAGAATAGATTCACACCCTTCCTTTTTTTCTCAGAGTTTTAACTTAGGAAGTTGCTTCTTTCTGGAGACAAGATTTGACCTTTCACATTTCTGAACTGATGAAGTTTATGTAGTTAAACTTCTCTAACTAACAATAAGTTATGAATTATTAGTACTTGGCTGACAGTAGCATGACCATGTAATTCATCATATATGCTGGGACAATTTTGAGAGCAAAAGGAGGTACCATTGATGGCTAAAACAACAGCTGTAAATAGGATCTGGCCCAGGCAAAATGAGAGACCTAATCACTTTAATGAATAATCTGAAATCATAACCAATTTTGGAAATCAGGTGACCTGAATCTCTAGGAATCTGCGAGTTGCTGAGTGAAATTTAACGGCTATGTAATTGAGCAGAAATCCAACTGCCTGAAGTCACCAGGCTTCAAATTTCTTTAGGGTAAGATTTCTTTCCTTGCCTTAACTTTGAGTCTCTATTATTCAGTGTGTAGTACTCAATATTTTTTAAAAATTCACTTAGCATTTAGTTCAACAGATATTTATTAAGCACCTGCTATATGCCAGATGAGCTTCCCTGGTGACTCAGTGGAATCTGCCTGCCAATGCAGGAGACATGGGTTCAATCCCTGGGTCAGGAAGATCCTCTGGAGAAGGAAATAGCAACTCATTTCAGTATTCTTGCCTGGGAAATCCCATAGACAGAGGATCGTGGCGCGCTGCAGTCCATGGGGTAGCAAAAAGGGTCGAACAGGACTTAGCACGTAAACAACAGTAACAATATGCCAGATACTGTTCTAGGGACTGTATATATAAAAGTAAACAAGCCAGCCTGCCTGCTGCTCTTACACATACATATGCCAGACAAAAGATAAACAATAAAGAAGTAAGCAAGTGCACAAGTAAGAATGACTGCATTAAGCTCTATGAAGACCAAACAGGATGGTATGATGAAGCATAGGAAGGTGGGGATCAAACCCAGAGGCCTGGCATCACCTCTCTAACGAGCTTAAGTCGTCAGTGGTGAGAACGAATCAGCCATGAGAAGGTCCGTTTGAAAACAAGGGGACAGACAGTGGAAAAGTTACATCCAGGGAAAGAACTCAGCAGGTGGAAGGAACAGAAGGAAGGCTGGAGCCAGTGGGCCCATTGAAGGAGGAAGAAAATAGACAAGATCATCAAATTTGGATTTCATCCTAAGCGAAACAGATAGACACAGGAGAGTGTGAATCAGGGTAATGACTTGATTATTTGAATGAATGAATGAATGGCTCCAGTTCTAAATTTTCACCTCTCCTTCCACTAACTTTGAAACTTTGATGAAACTGCTTATCTCACTTGAGATTTTCAGATCTAAATGAAACCCAAAGTCCTTCGTGTCCAACTCGGCGACCCTGTGGACTGCAGCCTGTCAGGCTCCTCTGTCCCTGGGATTTCCTAGGCAGGAATACTGGAGTGGGTTGCCATGCCCTCCTCCGGGGGAATCTTCCTGACCCAGGGATTGAACCTACATCTCATTATGTTTCTTGCATTGCCAGGCGGGTTCTTTACCACTAGCGCCACCTAAGTCCTAGGAAAAGAGTAAAGAGTAAAGTCATTCAGTTGTGTCCGACTCTTTGCGACCCCGTGGACTGCAGCCCACCAGGCTCCTCAGTCCATGGGATTCTCCAGGCAAGAATATTCTAGGAGAGACTAAAATTTTAGACTGCAATGAAAGGTTTTCCCTAAGGAAAGCACTCATTTGAAAGACATGTAGCCCCATCTAGGGAATCATGCATTACCTAATGTCCTATCTTTTGTTATTCTTCTTGTTTCCTATTACTCTCTCCTTTCTCTAATTAACCCCTAGGTTCAAGAGAAGAGAAAAAATGACAAACGTTTCAATATGGATTGGTTAATATTTGATACATCATGTACATTCAGCATTCAGTTGCCCTCAAATTCAAACTGAATTCAAAATTCAGTTCAGAATTTTGAACTTAAGAATTCTTTCCTCTCTGGTGAACTCTTTACATATTATACAGAAGCAGCCCCTCTCATACTACATCCCATCTAACACAAAAAGGGTTGATTCCAGGCCCAGCTGCTGCTGCTGCTGCTGCTAAGTCACTTCGGTCTTGTCCGATTCTGTGTGACCCATCAGACGGCAGCCCACCAGGCTCCCCCGTCCCTGGGATTCTCCAGGAAAGAACACTGGAGTGGGTTGCCATTTCCTTCTCCAATGCGTGAAAGTTGAAAGTGAAAGGGAAGTCACTCGGTCGTGTCCAACTCTTAGTGACCCCATGGACTGCAGCCCACCAGGCTCCTCCATCCATGGGATTTGCCAGACAAGAGTACTGGAGTGGGGTGCCACTGCCTTCTCCATCCAGGCCTAGAGGGAGGGCTAATTGAGAGAGAATAGCCATCTAGGGATGGCGTAGACCTGATAAACAACAGTAGCTCTATATTCTTTCTATGAGCACTGGACTACAAGTCAGGACATTGGCTTTTAGCCCCAGCTAAACGAATGCACTATCTGACCTTGAGCAAACACTGAGTTTTTCCCCTTAGTTTCATCCCTACAAGGCAATGATATTATCTGCCTCCTTTAAGTACCATGAGAAGGCTGCTAAGAAACTCATGTGCTCTCTACTTTTGAACATTCTTCTTTAGAAACACATCCGGCAACCCCTCTGCTTCCCTATTCAGGTTCAGTGTATTTATGGAGATCTGAGCTCACAGTGGAATATTGTAAAGACATAATCCTAGTTATTTATTCGTGGTTGCCTGCCTTTCCTAAGACGCAGAAGAAGTTTTCGAAGGAGCAAGTGTGTCCTGAGGAGGAAGCCCAGGTCTCTGACAGGCACCGTCAACAGAGTCAAGAGATGACTTGAGAAAACGTTTGGGATGTCTTCAGAGACATTATGTCAGAAAATATGAGTATGGGTCATAGGCATTCTGTCTGAGAATTTTGAATGATGGTGGATATGAAGTAGCTTCAAATACGTGAAGTTTAATATAAAATAATAGCAGGGTGTAAGCACTGTGACCTGCTCTGTACTGAAGGGCGCCACTTTCACAGCGATCCGTTTTTGGAGATGGTCACTCAGCTAGACTTATGTAACATCAGCCAAATAGGAGGCAATTATTATTATTATTATTATTGGAGAAAGAGGAATTGAGGAAAGAAAGTTGATAAAAAGTCAGTGGATTGAACTTGTTGTTTGGGAAGAATTTGTCCTCTTGGAGAGGAATCTTTTACTTCAAAATTATGGCTGATTGTTCCATCAAGGGCATTCCAATAAGCTGTGTAGGCTGTTTGGTAAGGGTACTCTGGCCCAGCTTGCAGAATTTGGTCCTGCTTTTCCTCATTAATGCTGACTGCTAATACGATTTACTGCTGCTGTGTGGACTTAGCCCTCATCCTTTAACTGACAGGAAATGACACAGCTGTGTGAATGTGGAATAAGTCATTGCCCAACTGATCATCCTTTTCTCTGTTTACAGAAAAGAATTCAACAAAGAATTTGTTGCATTCTTTAGAAACCCAGGTCACACAATTTTGGTTCTGTATATTATAAGGCACATATAGCTCTTTCCAGCTGCCCCTGCCAAGCTTCAGTGTCATTGATTCTTGATGACATTTTTTTATAATTCAGGATCTGCTGGGGCTAGAACAAAAGACTAACATTCAAAGAATCAACACAGGATGATAAGACTCACTGATACTACTAAACATGCAAATGTACTCTATATCAGTTTGTCAGTACAATATAAAAACTATTTAAGGAACTTCCCCGAGAAAAAACTTTAAAAGAATGAGTTCTTATAAATGGTTGTCTTTGAAAAACATGTAGTATATTCAAAAGATATACTGTTTTCAGTGTTCCAAGAGTAGCCGAAGAAAAGCAAAGAATATTACTGAACAGTAATCAGGCCATCTTTCATACATGATCAGAGCTTCGTTGCCAATCTGATGAGATACACAGAACTGAGTTCCTTATGGTTATGCCCATGGTCAAGGGCCATTCAATATTTTAATCCAAGACTAAAAAGATGGAGTCACAGATGACTTATCAAATTTCTGGAAAAATCCTTTGTGGACGTTCTTGTCCCTTATGTTGAAATACTTTAACAAAGGAAATGTGAAAACGTCATTGAGGTTAGTGTTTGTTTACTGAAAAGGCAGTTGTTTTTAGATCAACCTTATAAACAAAACACTTAGTAACCACTCTTTTATTATTTCTGAGCTCAAAGTGAGGAAATGGGAAATAATTGGCTAGAGCAACTTGAAAGGACTCATTAACTTAGGGAAAGACAGAGAGAATACATTTTCGAGTTAAATAACCTCAGTTTGCTGACCAGAAGCTCTCAATTTATGTTTGGGCAGAAGGTTACTATTTTGGTAAATAGAACCAACCAGTCAACAAATAAAATCCACAGATGCTTTCTGTGCCTAGAACTAGTAGTTGAATTGCAACAATTTTGTTGACAAACCTATAAAAAGATGTTTGGGTCTGTTTCTCAGTCTGTAATATTTATTTAAAAGTTGAGTGCTTTAAATGGGATTCTAATAGAATTTGAATCATTCATGATCCATGAACAAAGATTATAATGGATCACTAGTGATTCTAGACCCAGAATTTGAGGATCACCACTTCAGACCAGGTTTTTAGGGATGAGAGATGTTTCCTTTTGACAACTGATTTGACTTCAGCAGAGTAGATTTAGTACTTTAGATCATAAACTCAGTGGTAAAGAATCCATAGGAAACACAGGAGACATGGGTTTGATCCCTGGGTCAGGAAGATCCCTTGGAGTAGAAAATGGCAACCCACTCCAGTATTCTTGCCTTGGAAATCCCATGAACAGAGGAGCCTGGTAGGCTACAGTCCATGGGGTCACAAAGAGTCAGACATAACTGAAGCGACCTCACAACACACAGCACACAGTACTTATCAAAGAGTTTATGACTGTTAAAGACTGTAACAAATATGACAATATAAATTCTCTCTTCCTTTCTGTTGCAGAAATGGAGAAAAATTATTTCATTTGCTTTCATTGATTTATTCAATATGTCTTATGTTCTTTTCCTAAAAGATGCTTTCAGTTAAATATTCTTTACTTTCAGGGTGTAAGTTAAAACCCCAAATCTTATTCTTTCCTTTGAAGGAAACCACTTTGAGGGAAGAAGGCATTCTGGAAAATGTACCCAAAATAGTATTCAAGAATATCTAAGACAATGAAGGTTCAGATAAAGTCTTGCAACCACCAATTTTTGAAAACATATATAAGGGAGAAGAAGATTATTCCTTTACTTCTGGCCAAAAAGAATCTTGCCTTCTATAAACATCATCTAGTCTTGAGGGTCCTCTGGGTCCTCCTTCTTCCCTCTGACCTCCAAGGAATCCTAAGAGGCACCGCTTTTTACCAATGCTGGCTATTACTCATTGAGAGCTGTTGAATGTGATTATAAACTATTAGTGCCTTCAAACTGTCCACATGACTAGAGGTCAAATGACTCACAGCTATCTGATCCTGGCACTTAACCAAGATTTCTCTGTGGGTCACATCATTGTCACCAAACCACTACAGACTGGCTATAGGTTAAAAGAATAAGCAAGCATTATGAGCAAGCATTGGTGCAGTGTCTGGTAACTAGAAAGATATGTAAGTTGTCTTGGAAAAAAAAAAAGTCCTGCCTTGTGCTTTAAAGGCAAAGAGGAGGTCCTAATACATCAATAATGTAATTCATCTTAATTATAACTGAGAGCAAAAGGGTACCATCAGCACATTGTATGTAGCCATTGATCTTAGTAAATATTTGCTGAGGATTTATGCCAGTGCACTTTGTTCTGGCTTACAGCTTCCATGCTGCTTCTGAAATGCCCCACGGTGCTTCTGCACTGTCACAGCGACGCTATGGAATCAATCCAATGACTATTCTCAGGAGTCCCCCTTGTCATCAAGTCCTACCTACATAGATGTCTAGAGTCATATTAGACGAGGTCGCTAAAGTCTCTTAACACATTGGAACCAGGGCGCTTATGGTGGTTCATATATAATTAAAACAGACATTCAAAACCAAGTTTCAAAGTACATCATAAATCTTGCCATGATGAGAAAAGAAGAAAATTAGGGAAAATATGAATGTATTTATTTTTATTAAAAAACAAGAACTAGAAAGAAAGGCTAGTATTAGCATCCTAAAGAGAGGCTTATTTATTATAATGTATAATGGAAGGCATTCAACTTTGATTCATTTTCCCAAAAAGCTGACTAGCTGTTGCCCAATTAATATATCCTGGAAACGTTCCAGAAATGATGCCTTCCATATACACACACAAATTCACAGTGTTGCTCCCCGCCTCCCCTGCTGAGTTCTCAGTGTTTGCAGCAGTCTTGGGGAGTGCTACCTGGCCTGCACTTCTCAGTCAGAGGACCTGGAAGTCAGGTCAAAAGATGGAGGAAAGAGAATCAGCAGACCCTGCAGTCCTCTGGAGCTCACCCACTGAGCTGTCCATGGACTGTATGACCTCCTGAGGCTTCCTAAACTGACTGGTGCTGACAGAAATTCTCGCAGGACTCTGAAACACATCGAGGTGAATGACGAGGGAAACTCTGGAAACAGAAAATCTTGTTCTGTAACAGTCCAGAATGTCTGTGCCAAGGATAAGAGAGGAAGTCCTTCTGAGAGTCCATGGTTTGGATAATTCCAGGCCCCCGGTACTCACTATTCCCCCACATACAGTCCTGTGACACTGTTTCTTACCATGAGGAAAGTCAGTTTGCATTAAAATATAAACAGATCATCAGATGGTGGACCCAGTCATCAAAAGAAATCTAGGAGAAAAACATGATCTCTAGGTTTTCTAAAATTACACAGGAGTAAAAACAATGAGGTTATATTTTGGAGGATAAAATTTTGCTTACATCTTGAAAATATAAATGACCCTCACATTGTTGTTGTTTTTTTTAAGCCCAATGAAATTACTATGTTTAAACTCAATGCAAATGAACAGTTGTGTTCACCTCATGGTTCAATTCAGTGATGCGCTGCATTCCCCTCTCCGGTCTTAAAACCGCTACGGAGAAGAGACTGGAAGACCCTGAAACGCAGCTCCCTGTCATAAAACTTTCTCAGTCATGAGCCAGCCCTCATGGACTTGGGCACAGATACGCACTTTCCCTTCTGTTCTAGAGCTGGTTCCAGTGTCTATCAGATGGAGTCTTAAAGGGACTGGGGGAGACTGAGGAACATATGCCCCAAATGGGCCACTCACTTCTGAACTTTGAAAACAGTGGGTACCTGTAAGTGTGAGAGACATGCCCATGTAACAATTTCACATAGTGTTAGAAATAGGGATATTTTGATTACCACTAACTAGCTTGGTGATCATGGGCAAATATTTAACCTCTCTGGATGTCAATTTCTCCACCTGTAAAACTAGAGAGCTGACCTGGATGATGTCTGAGATCTTGAACAGCTTTACAGTGCATGGCCTGTGACTCAGATTGTATTTTAGATTAGTGGGAAGAACCACATCCCCATTGCCCGCCTTCCATCACCCTATAGCACTTGGCTCCCAACGTAGGGCTACAAATTCAATTTCTATAACACAAACACTCTTATTCAGGTTATATATTTCTTCTTGTGTCCATTTTGGGAATAACATTTTCAAGGAATTTGTCTACTTCATCTATATTGTTGAAATTGTTTGTACAGAGCTGTTCATAGTATTTTCTTATTATTCTTCTAATGTCTATAGGATCGATGGGGCTAGCCCTTCTTTCATTCTTGATTTTGGTATTTTTTCCCTATCTTTTGTTTTTGATTAATTTTTGATAAAGGTTTCAATTGTATTAATTTTTTTGAAAGAACCAATTTTCAATTCTTCCAAATGTTAACTTTATTATTATTTGTCATTCATTTCATTGATTTCTGCTCTTACCTTTATTATGTCCTTTCTTCTACTTACTTGGGGCTTAATTTGCTTTTCTATAATTTTAGGTGAAAGGGTAAATAATTATAGAGATCTTTTTGTTTTTTTAATACAAGTATTTAAAGCCATGACCTTCCTTTTAAGTACCCTTAGCTGCAACTTACAAATTTCAATGTGTTGTATGTTTTTATTGTTCCATTCCAAATATTTTCTAAATTTTCTTGTGACTTCTTTGGCTGATGAATCATTCAGAAATATTTCCTAATATCCAAATATTTGGAGGAATTTATTGATATCTTTTTGTTATTGATTTCTAATATAATTCTGTTAGGGTGAGATAAAATACTCTGATTTCAATCCTTTTAAATATATTGAAAGTCTTTAATAGATTACATATTGTCTTTGTGTTTAATATTCCACATATTCTTGAAGAGAATGTATAATCTGCATCTGTCAGATGTGGTATTCCAGAAAAGTCTATGAGGTAACTTGTCAGTGCCATTCAAATCTTATATATTGCTATTGACTTTTTAAAAATTTATTTGCTATATCAACTGCAGACAGTTGGCTGTTAAAGTTTCCCATGATGATGATAATTATCTATTTCCCTATATGTTTCTGTCAATTTGTGTTTCATTTACTTTGAAGCTTTCTTATTAGCCGTATTATATTCAAAACTGCCATATTAGTATTTTTTACAAATTCAATTTTTATTATTATAAAATACCCTTCTTTATCTTGGGTAATATTTCCTACTTGAAGCCTATTTTGACATAAATACAAATAGCTTTCTTTTGATTAGTGTCTGGACGGTGGTTTTTTCCCCTTATCTTTTTATTTTTAAACTATTTATGACTCTATATTTAAAGTGTGCTTTATATTGTCAGCATACAGTTGAGTTTGTATTATTTTCTATTCTGATAATTCCGTTTTTACCTGGAGAGCTTATCCCATTTACATTTAATATAGTAAATAATACAGTTCAATTGGGCTCCGACTCTGGGGTTGCTTTTATTCTTTCATGTTCCTGCCATGCCAAGTTTCTTTTTGTCATATGTTACCTAAGCAGGTTCCTAGGATTCATCCTATCAACTTGGACTGCTTTTCTGCTGTCAAAGGAAGTATATCAATAGTATGTATACATGCTAAACATAATCAAATAAACAGGGAGAGGAAAATAAGTCAGTTGGGAACATAGGCTCAGGATGAGTCACACAACTTATGGTTACTATGCAGAAAGAACTTATCAGAGGATCAGAGTCAATACTGGTGGCAATTGTATGGGACCAGCACCAGCTCTGATACTGCTAAATATTTTCCTTAGTGATTTGTGAGAAATATAATTAAGGGAGCAAATGATGCACCGTCAGGTGGAAAGGTTAGCTAGTCCATGGTTGCCCAGGTTATAGTAATGAAATAATATGTTGGAGGAATAATCAGTAGCAAACAAAATGAGTGTTATTTAGGTAAATCTTCAGCTGATACCCTTAAAAACAAAGCTAAACATATTTTCAAAGCTAATAAGGATGAACAAAATTAGCTGGAAAAAGTCTTGAGGTTAACATGAATAATCACATGATTCTTTTGCCACTGAAGTCCAACAACTTACATATATTATTATGAGACTAGGATTCATAAATAATAATAAAGAAAGTCATATGGTGATCTAACTTCCATATTTAACATCAGCATGCTGTGTCCAGTTCTAAATTCCCTAATTAACCTGGAAGAACTAGCTCGATTTCTAGGAAGTATCAGGACTTTGATTTTAGAGCTAGACTCAGAGATAAATCTGTCCAAACTTCCAACACTTTATTAATGATGAAACTCACAAAGGTTGAAGTGTTTCATCCAGAGGCATAGTATGTGGCAGGACTGTAACTAGAGCCCTAACTTTTAATCCCTTGCCTATTGCTTCTTCTAGCTCACAAATGAATACGGGATTTTGAAATCAGAGGAGATGAGGAAAGTGAGGTTATTCAGTATAGAGGAAGGAAGTGCAAGGAAGTGAGATTATTCATTATAGAGAAGAGAATGTTTATGTACAATACCTATAATAAGCCTATGAAAATTTCTTATTTAAAAAATGATGACCAGACACTCTTGGTCTTCTTTAACCAGGGACTTCATTTCCATGGGTGACTAAAGAAAAGAATATGCACAATGAAGTGCTATGGAAGGAATTTAGGAAAGGCATAGCAAGAACCATTACTTATAAGTATGGTAACTCACGATATTTCTTCCCTAGAGGTTTGATTTTTTTAAAAAGTAGAATATGTTTCACGTATCTAGAATGGTCACCTCTACAGATGGGAGGATCTTGTTTAAGATCCCTAAACTTCCATATGAGATCATTTTTATTTGCCCTTATTTTGTGCCTCTTTATTATTCTCTTGCAAGATCTTACTCCAAGAAAGAGAAATACAACTTGAAACCAATGACACATTCTTGTTCTTAGTACCATCCAGTACCATTTCCAGAGTGAGCCACCTCCCTGCTGAGCCTATCCTGTAAGTTCGCCACTTTATCTTTACTGTAAATGAAAAGGGCTGTGGTGTTAGGTCAGACAGTTTATCTAAGCATGCCCTTGGCTGACCAAAATGTATTCTCAAGAATCGGAGAGTACAACGCTACTTGTGAGCAGCAAATGGAATTCTTCATGAATACTATGTCAAAATTAAAAATGTTAAATTACAAACTGTTCAAAAGTGTAATTCGCTACTAGCTTACTGGGGAAATAAAAATCCAGATATCCATTCATCATGAAGTTGAATGGATACTACAAACCATGTGAAAAAGTACATTAAAAGTCATTATCTATGGTGGGTTTTGCTTATAGGGCCAATGCTTTTTAAATGGAAACTTCAAATAACATTAAAATCTATATTATATAATTTCAGACATATAGACCTGGAACAACCTTAATGATCCTCTTAGAAATTCAGAGATTGATTTTTGTTGTTACTTTGCTCTTCTGTGCTTCAATTAAAACAATATCTTTGATAGTTGAAAGTAAATTAAAATTCTTTCTTAGGCAGCACTTTTCAGTCAAGAAAAATAGCTGTTTTAGTTTATTTCAAGGTTGATTCTTTTCCATTATGGAAGAGTGTTTACAAGTGATTTTGACAGTGGCCACACAGCCAAATCATTATTTTTCTTAAAGAAAAATAATGCACCTCTATAAGAGATAACAAAATGAGAACCAGTCAAGGAAAGTAAATGTTTATTTATTTCTCTAGAACACATGTGGAGATCATTTGACTTGTCCTCATCCCAGATAATTTACAAAGGAAGACAAACAATTATTCTATAACACCCAGTAATTTGGAATGGTTTTGGTGTTTTTATAAATATCTCATATTTCATGTTGTTTTTCCATCGAGTAATATGCACTCATTATTGCATATTATAGTGTATTTTGCTATCCTGTGGAATCTGTGGCATACATTATTTAGGCCCAATCATATTCTCCACAGAGAGAGGAGTTATGTGTAGTGGACTGGGTAAGAGATTGAATGGTGGAATTGGAGGGAGCTGGCTTCATTGCCATGCCCCCCTCCAGGAGATCTTCACAACCCAGGGATCGAACCCACGTCTCCTGCACTGGCAAGTGGATTCTTTACCACTGAGCCATCTGGGAAGCCCCCATCCTTTTGCCACTTAAAAACAAATAATTTAGCTCTGGCCAACAAGAAACTCTCAAATAATCCTCCTCTGGACTTCATTTACTTCCTGTGAATGAGCTCTGTAGATAAGTCAATTATACTTTAGCTTCTCTGTGCTTGTGGATGGTGTTTCAATTGCATTCTTTAGATTCTAATAACAGTCATCTCTGACTTATGTATTATTATCATTTTTTACTTGTCCCTATACTCATTCACTCTGAAAGAAGGCAGAACAACCCCTACAAAACCAAGAAAGCTGATAGTGATGATATTGCAGCCCCACAGGATACCCCACAGTATTCTCCACTTTGGAGGGAACAGCTGTACCCTTCTCTGTCTTGGACAGAATGAATCTAAGAGATCATCTTGAGTGTCTGTAAACAGATAGACTTTGCCATTGCTTAAAATTACACATGTGGTATACATCGTGTTGTGCTAAGTCGGTCAGTTAGGTCTGACTTTTTGTGACCTGATAGTCTGTAGCTCGCCAGGCTTCTCTTCTGTGGAATTCTCTGGGCAAGAATACTGGAATGGGTTGCCATTTCCTTCTCCAGGGGATCCTCCTGACACCAGGGATCAAATCCGCATCTCTTTTGTCTCCTGCATTGACAGGCGGGTTCTTTACTATTAGTGCCACCTGGAAAG
The DNA here is from genome assembly GCA_006408675.1 of Madoqua kirkii. Lineage (NCBI taxonomy): Eukaryota > Metazoa > Chordata > Mammalia > Artiodactyla > Bovidae > Madoqua > Madoqua kirkii. Next base: position 21,241 of record SJYC01098407.1, read on the forward strand.
CCAGTGGTATACATTGCCTGAATATTAACTAGGGTGATACCAGGGTCAGACCTTCCCTTTTGCAACCCAATAGAGTGGGGTTTTCTTAGTATTAGATGCCATGATTTCCAGATAGTCAAGTGTTTGCAAAGAATAGCACTAGAGGACTATTTTGAGGACTCCTGTGGACCTCTATGACATATTTTATTAATTTCTCTGTACTTTTAATAAGCATGGAGAATGTCTTAGTTAGCTCGCTGCCATAAAAAAGACTACATGTCTTGAACTATAAAAATTTATTTTCTGATAGCTCTGGAGGCTAGAAAGTCCAAGATCAAGGTTTGAGTGGGTTCCATTTATGGCGAGATCTTTCTTTCTTGTTTGTAGATGGTCATCTTCTTGCTGTATCCTTACATGGTCTCCTCTGTGTGCATGGAGACAGAGAGAGAAAAAAGAGACAGGCAGAGAGAGAGAGAGAGAAGCTTCTTCCTCTTCTTCTACATTCCTCAGTTCTAGCAGACTAGCGACCCAATTGTGTGAACTCATTTTAATTTAGTTACCTTCTTAAGAGTCTATCTCCAAATACAGTCACAATGGAGGTTAGGAGTCAACATGTGAGTTTAGGGGGTGGGCACAATGTAGTCCAAAGTAGAGAATAAATATGGAGATTTACTGGCATTGTCTTAATTTCGAAAAGATATTAAATTTCTTTTTAATGAAAAAGGCAATTATTTAAATGTAATTTTTTTTTTACCTTTGCTAGATTTTTTAAAGGTAAAGTACTTTTGTATCTCTGCTTGACTTTGGTAGACTTTTGATATTTCATAAATCTGAAAGTGACCTTCTTACATCACCAGTTGTTGGGTTCAGAAGATCACCATAGTTTTATAGTCTTTAGACAATCTGCGGGAAAGCAAAAGGAATTAACATCCTATTATATGGTCAGAGCTTCCCTGATGGCTCAGACGTAGAGAATCTGCCTGCAATGCAGGAAACCTGGGTTTGATTCCTGGGTCAGGAAGATCCCCTGGGAAGATCCCTTGAGAAGGAATGACAACCCACTCCAGTATTCTTGCCTGCAGGATTCCATGGATGGAGGAGCCTGTCAGGCTACAGTCCATGGGGTCACAAAGATTCAGACACAACTGAGTGACTAACACATACATGTGGCCAGAGAGACTCCATATAGCACCCCCACTGTAAAACTCACGAAACTGAAGTCTAAAGAGAATCACAAACAAGTAGCTGAGGCACTTTTGCAACCTTGACCAGCCTTCGGACTCTTGCTAAACTTTTCTTTCCTCAGTAACTCATCCACAGTCCTTGCTCCTATCCAGGTTCTTTTAAAGTCCAAAAATCAATGTAGAACTCTTCTGCATTTAAGGTGTAACCCGAACCTATAGTTGAAATTATTGTGCCTGTGAAGCGGTGGCAGAACTTTGACCTTATGAATTAATCCAATAAATCTGAATTTCAAAGTGAGTTAGAGATTCCTAGGAATTCTGTGGGTCACAAGATGACCTTATTTAGGAGAATAAATAATGTAATAATATATAGCCACAAAGAGAAAGATATCGACTCTAGACTGAAGCAATTTATTTAACACTTGAAGTCGTTGGCATGTTTAGCAATCATCAGAGAGACCAGAATACTGATAAAGTATTATACGGGTTAATTTACAAAATGTATTCTTAGCAGTTATCTAATAAACAACATTTGTCATTGATTGGATGTCTGCTGGCATAACTGCTCTGCTTTCCAAATAAAGACAAGTTTCCAATGTCACATAAAGTATTTTAAATTACTATGAAACAAACATGTATTGTCTCATAAACTTAAGATTTTATAACAAGGGCAAAATAATTAAAAATTTTAAATCAAAATCATAGATTCTTTAAAGATAGTAAATATTTTATTTTTATTAATATATCAAAATTATCAAGTCCCATTGTGAAAGATGTCAATTCACTGCTCAGTACAGATCAGACATGAGGGTGAGAAGGTACCAAAGGAAAGGAGAGAAGAGTCCTAAATAAAAGCTTTTCTTGCTAGACAGTCACTCAGGTGTCTTTGGGGTGCTGAAATCCACCTGACTTCAGCATGTTAGTTTGCTTAACTTCCACTTGTCTCTTGCCCCAGCCTCAGTGTCTCAGCAAGACAGGTAGAGAGAAGTAAGTTCCTACATGAGCAGTGAGTTGTAAACTACTTTTGCTAATAACAGTGTAGATGAGTGCCTAGTTCAGAGGAGGTTAAATCAAGGGCATGGAGCATTCCTGCTTTGGGTGGAAGAAATCTCAACAATGTTATTGAGCCCAAATGTAATGTAAACTGCTGAAAAGCAATAATTAAACTTACACCTTTAACTTTGTTAAATGAAGTATCTAAAGGCTCCACCCTTCTGAAAAAAAGTCATGAGTGTGAGTCTGCTATAGGCAACTACAATGATTATATGAGACATGTGATTTGGGATTATTTGGATTAGGAACAAATGTCATGTGTCAACTATTCAACACTCAGGGAGTATCAAGATTGTCCTAGGTCCCATTCACTGTTACATAGTATCAGTATATATCAAAGAAAGTCAAAATCTCCACAGCAGGAAATCAGTTCACAATCCCTAGGTCCGTGTGTCCAAACACGTGAGAAAAATTTGACCATGCTTTCTTTTAGGTCCTATAATAATTAAGTTCTACATTATAAAATTTCTCTAACTGCTATTTATAAGGAAAATATTGTCTTATGGGCCAAGTGGAGGAGTTAAAATGAACTATATTGGGAAAAGAAATCAAGATTTTTATGATACAATGGCAACAAACCATAAGCAAAGAAACAGAGACATCATTCAACTTAAAGACACAGAAGACTGATGGTTAAAAAACAATCAGGCATTAAATTCAGCATTTCTGTTATGGTTATGAAGATTGTAAAGAAGAATCTATATTCTCATGCCTTTAAAACATTTCACTAATAGGCATGTGTGCCTATTTGTGTACGTTTGAAGCCTTCCCTTTAACTCAGCCTCAGATTCAGCTCCTGCCTCCCATCTTTATGTGGGTTTGTCTTGTAATGTAGATTATAAGACTCTCTCTGGCAGACCCTATCTGCTGTGGTACACACCTATTTCAAGCACTCGACATACCAGACCAGCCTATCAATGAGCAAGTCAGAGTCCCTTTACTAATTGATTTTTACTGGAGAACTGATGGGTAATCTTCCTGGGAGAATTGATTCTTCCCAAAGAGGAAAGATGACTCTTCTGGAGAAGAGTTTGCTTTCTCTACCTTGCTCTGCTGACTTGACACTAACAGAATTATTTGAATAAGCCCAAAGCATCACCAGTCTCCCGTCACCTCCGGTTCTGTAGATACAACACGCAATCACCTAGAGGCATCTCAGTTAAGTGAGCATGACTGTCCCAATTAGGTAGGAGTCCTCGCTATTAAGTATTATTAGACTTAATTTGGTGCCCTAGGAAAATTCTTGATGAAGCCCATCCCACTAAGGGCAGGGCATTGCAAGTCCACAGCAACATGCTCAGAAAACACTTCTACGGTAACGTTTATTAAGTCTCAAATGATACCATTTGATGACATAGTCAGGGTTATAGAAACACCAGCCATAGAGTTGAAAAGAACTGTAGAAATGGCATCACCTCTGACCCTGTCCCTTTACAGGTAAGGAAATAAAAATCCACGGTGGTGTGGTTTATTAGTACAGAAATAAGACTATTTCCGACTCTTCTAGCCAAGAGCTCTTCACACAATACCATCATACATCCTATGTATGCCAGTGACCAAAAGAACATCTTGAAAGCTGTGATCTCTCAATATGGTCGTGTAGGTGGTGGTCGGCTCTTTAGTTCTTCTTTGCGTTCTGCCATAAGGGCAGTGCCATCTGCCTATCTGAGGTTACTGTTATTTCTCCCAGCAATCTTAATTCCAGCTTGTGCTTCATCCAGCCCAGCATTTTGCATGAGGTACTCTACATATAAGTTAAGTAAGCAGGGTGACAATAAACAGCCTTGATGTACTCCTTTCACGATTTGGAACCAGTCTGTTGTTCCATGTTCAGTTCTAACTGTTGCTTCCTGACCTGCATACAGATTTCTCAGGAGGCAGATCAGGTGGTCTGGTATTCTCATCTCTTTCAGAGTTTTCCACAGTTTGTGGTGATCCACACAAGGCAACGGCACCCTACTCCAGTACTCTTGTCTGGGAAATCCCATGGGCGGAGGAGACTGGTGGGCTGCAGTCCCTGGGGTTTCGAAGAGTCGGACATGACTGAGTGACTTCCCTTTCAATTTTCACTTTCATGCATTGGAGAAGCAAACGGCAACCCACTCCAGTGTTCTTGCCTGGAGAACCCCAGGGACAAGGGAGCCTGGTGGGCTGCTGTCTATGGGGTCACACAGAGTTGGACACAACTGAAGTGACTTAGCAACACAGTCAAAGGTTTTGGCATAGTCAATAAAGCTGAAGAAGATGTTTTTCTGGAACTCTCTTAAATAAGCAGGGTGACAATATCCAGCCTTGACTTACTCCTTTTCCTATTTGGAACCAGTCTGTTGTTCCATGTCCAGTTCTAACTGTTGCGTCCTGACCTACATATAGGTTTCTCAAGAGGCAGGTCAGGTGGTCTGGTATTCCCATCTCTTTCAGAATTTTCCACTGTTTATTGTGATCCACACAGTCAAAGGCTTTGACATAGTCAGTAAAACAGAAATAGATGTTTTTCCGGAACCCTCTTGCTTTTTTGATGAACAAGCGGGTGTTGACAATTCGATCTCTGGTTCCTCTGCCTTTTCTAAAACCAGCTTGAACATCTGGATATTCACAGTTCACATATTGCTGAAGCCTGGCTTGGAGAATTTTGAGCTTTACTTTACTAGCATGTGAGATGAGTGCAATTGTGCAGTAGTTTGAGCATTCTTTGGCATTTCCTTTCTTTGGGATTGGAATGAAAACTGACCTTTTCCAGTCCTGTGGCCACTGCTGAGTTTTCCAAATTTGCTGGCATATTGAATGCAGCACTTTCACAGGATTACTTTACTCAGTCATAATAAAGAATAAAATTCTGTCGTTTACAGCCATGTAGATGGAGTTAGAGAATATTATGCTCAATGAAATTAGTCTGACAAACAAAGACAAATATTTATCATACCATTCATATCTTCAATCTAAAAAATATTACAAATGATTATATATAGCAAAACAGAAACAGACTTACAGTATAGAAAACAAATGTGTGATTATCAGAGGGCAGAGGGAAAGGGAGGTGATTAAGAGATACAAATTATTTTTTATAAAATAGGTGAGCAACACAGGCATATTTTATAGCACAGGGAATTATAGCCCCTATCTTATACTAAATGTTGACAGATTATGATCTATAAAATTATGAATCATTAATGTTGTGCTCCCCAAACCAGTAGAGTGTTAATCAACTATACCTCAATAAATAAACAGAAAGAAAGAAAATGTGGTCATGTATGCACAATATTATCCAGCCAGAAAAAAAAGAATAAAATCCTGCCATTTTCAACACTATGGATAGTTACGTTGTTCAGTCGTGTCCAACTCTGCGACCCCGTGGACTGTAGCCCACCAGGCTCCTCCATCCATGGGATTCTCCAGGCAAGAATACTGGAGTGGGTTGCCATTTCCTTCTCCACACTGTGGATAGACAGACCTTAAAGACATTATACCAAGGGAAGTAAATCAGAGAAAGAGAAATGCCATATGATCTTACTTATATGTGGAATCTTAAGTGAAAGTTTTCCAGTTGCGTCCAACTCTTTGCAACCCCATGGACTATACAATCCCTGGAATTCTATAGGCCAGAATACTGGAGTGGGTAGCCATTCCCTTCTACACCGAATCTTCCCAAACCAGAGATCTAACCCAGGTCTCCTGCATTGCAGGCAGATTCTTTACCAGCTGAGCTACCAGGGAAGCCCATGCAATCAAAACAAAACAAACAAAAATGAGAGTGTAGATACAGAGAACATACTGGTGCTTGTCAGAGGTGAGAAGTAAAGAAGGTCAAAAAGCAAGAATTTTCCACTTATAAAATAAATAAGTCATGGGGATATAAAAGGTAGCTTGGTGACTATAGTTAATAATACTACACTGCATATTTGAAAGTTGCTGAGAGTAGATTTTTAAAAGATCTCATTACAATAAAAGAAATTTATAACCATGTATTGCATCAGATATTATGATCATTTTGCAGTATATACAAAATTGAATCATTATTTGGTATATCTAAATCTAATATAATGTTTCATGTCAATTATATCACAATTTTTAAGTTTATATTAAAATATTAGATATGTATTAAAATAAAAGGCATGGTACCATAGAATAAAATTCAAATAATCTAAAATATCCAATAAACTATTGCCCCCCTTTCAAATACATGTCTGTGTAAAGCCAAATTATTTTTAATACCTTAACCAGAATAGCATATTATAAGAGACTACATGTGGAAGCAGATAAGCCAGACACCAAATAAATCTGGAAAAATGTAATCCTGTCTCTTATACACATCTAGATGTGTATAAGAGACAGCTTGTAAATTTTAAAATGCGTTTCTTGGGCAGCCACCTGCATTTCCTACAATGCAGTCAAGACTGTGGTTCACTGTGGGATGCTCGGCTTGCGTGGAAAAACCTGACATGATTTAGATAGCTGCCGTCGCTTTCTTTCTAAGCAAAAGTTAATTCGAAGTGATTATCTTTCAGGTTCGGGCAAGGATTTATGAGGTAGAACAACAGATAAAACAAAGAGGCCGTGCAGTGGAAGTTCGGTGGTCTTTTGACAAGTGCCAAGAGTCAACAGCAGGTACAGAACCCAGCAGGAGGAGGAGTGCTTTTGGATGTTGGGTTTTATGATTCTTGCTACTCAGTCCTCAGCGTGAACAAGGATGCTTCTGGACAGAATTCCCTCCTAAGTTTTGGGGACGTTCTTCGGTCTGTGCCCTTTAGATCTGGGCTGTCTAGAATGTCAGGTTTGATTTTGTTGGCAACTCTTTTATGCTGAGAATAATAATGTCTTAAAATTCCTTTTGTCCCACCTGATGATGATTTTGTAGTACGCTGCTCTGGCTTTATGTGGCCTTTCTTAACTGCTTGCTTGCTTTCTGCATCTAGGGGTGACCATTAGTCGGGTTTTGCACACGTTGGAGGTATTGGATCGACACTGTTTTGACCGAACTGATTCCAGCAATTCAATGGAGACGCTTTATCATAAGATTTTCTGGGCAAAC
>SJYC01098408.1:0-10062 GCA_006408675.1 Madoqua kirkii
ACATAAAACTCTTAGAAGTACTCTGTTTTTAAGGGAGCAAAGGACTCCTGAGACCAAAATATGTAAGTACTTCTGATACAGATCATTTACTTGGTTCAGAGTGATATCATCAACCATGAATGATGAAATTTGCTTAGAAGAATTTGAATAGAGTGATGTAAATGAAGACTTTTTTTTAATAGAAAATAAATCTCTTTCCCCAGAAGAAAGGCAAATGAATATTAAAATAGAGGCTATAGACATATTTTAATTCTGATCTGAGATGTCTTTAATATTGAAAAGACAGAATTGAATTAAATTTGATGGAATCTGGTTAATCAATTTCTTCTTGGCATTATATAGAGATGGTTTGTCAAAAGTTCATTTAGCTAAGTTAAACACAAGGAGATTGTTAAAAGAACCCAGTTTGAAAATATCAAAATGGTAAGAACTTGGCAGAAATCTTTAGCTATTTATCAGGAACACAAAGATCATCTATAGATATAAGAAAAATAGCAACAGAATTTAGCTTTAAGCATCTTAAATCAGAGTGTGTAACCCTATACTGTTTTCTACAGTGATTGTGAATATATCACAGTCAGGACCCTGGTACCTCACAATGGATCCAGTGAAACAGAATACGCCAGAATAACTTGTTAGCTTAACAAGTGATGCTGTATCCTAATGGCAAGTTTTAGAGACAAAGATTACCTCAAAATCTTTTGATAAATCTTGAGTTTGTTCTTTTTTAAATCTTTAACATTCAGGATTTTTTAGACCTCTAATCTGACTTCTCTAGAGCTTGGAAAAATTGGCCTAGATAGTCCAAGTAGGTGAAAACTTGAAAATAATTAACATAGCCAGACCTTATCAGTTAGAGAATGACAACTTCAGCCTTTCTTAAACAAGTTAATTCTAAAGATTGCACTGTAAAATAAGGACTATGCTCAGCTGATTTTTCTGTTCCCTGAAAAATAATGTTCCTTTTATTTACATATGCCATGCTAAATCGCTTCAGTCGTGTCCAACTCTGTGTAACCTTATGGACTGTAGCATGCCAGGCTCCTCTGTCCATAGCATTCTCCAGGCAAGAATATTGGAGTGGATTGCCATTCCCTTCTCCAGGGGATCTTCCAGAATCAAGGATTAAGCCCTTGTTTCTTATGTCTAACCTACATTGGCAGGTGGATATTTTTATCATTAGCGTCACCTGAAAAGCCCAACATATATGTATGAAGGTGAAAGTGAAGTCACTCAGTCGTGTCCAACTCTTTGTGACCCTGTGGACTGTAGCCCACCAAGCTCCTCTATCCATGGGATTCTCCAGGCAAGAATATTGGAGTGGGTTGCCATTTCCTTCTCCAGGGTATCTTCCCGACCCAGGGACTGAACCCGGGTTTCCTGCATTGGAGGCAGACGCTTTAACCTCTGAGCCACCAGGGAAGCCCAAAAATATATTTATATGTACAGATTAAAAACAATCGATATGTGAAGGCAGTATTAATAAAGTTTAGCCCTCCAATGTTAACAAAAGGAACTGATAGGACAAAAGTTAATTTAAAAACTAGAGTTATTTTCAAAACAAATCAAGTTATAAATAGTAAAGGTTTTCTATTTAAAAAGTAGTTCTTTCTCCATAGACTTGATGCATATGTTTTTTCTGTGCCTTTTTTGTTTTAGCTTTAATAAAAACTTTAATTCTATAACATTTATCTGACATTTAATGTCAAAGTCATATTTAAATGGATTCTTACTCTAACCAGAGCTTCCCTTGTGGCTCAGCCTGTAAAGAATCTGCCTGCAATGTGAAAGATCTGGGTTCAGTCCCTGGGTTGGGAAGATCTTGTGGAGAAGGGAAAGGCTACGCACTCCAGTATTCTGGCCTGGAGAGTTCCATGGACTACAATCCATGGGGTCGCAAAGAGTCAGACATGACTGAATGACTTTTACCTTTTTTTTTTAAATTCATGACACTTTATTAGTACATTCTTTTTAAAACAATCTGTCATTTTCTAGGAAATAAGCATATTTACAATTACTTATTTTCAGGCATCATCTGAATCTATTTAAGCCCAAACACTTGATTGTCTTGACTATATTTCCATCATAGCAGTACAAAATGCCTCCCTTCATACTGCCATTTTAGGCTGGCACCAGGCAAAAGGGTGGGCTCAGTAAATGTAGTTAAAAGCCATTACCACAAAGTGCCAAAGGAAGTAGTACTAAGTGAAATGGATGAGCAAATTAAAAGTCATAAATAATTAGAACTGTAAAAGAGCAATGTGTCAAAAAACTTGGAGGAATGAGTTTTTAAAGAAAGCAGGCTATTGCAACTAAATCTTTGTTGGCAGAATCTCACTGTTTCAGGATTCTTGCTACATCTTTTTCTGTTTGAGTCTACCCTTTTGCCCGTTTTGGATCTGAGTTTCTCTTACTAATTCTCCAGAGCTAACTTCAGTTTTTCCTTAACCTGTATTTTATGATATTTTGATTTATTGCTGTAAACAAGAGCAGCAGGACAAATAAATTCTCATATTTTGTACATCAGCTAACAGCACAATTCATGAATTTGTGTTATACAGTTACAGAAAACATTGCAGCAAATTTATAGGCAGGCCCACTACTTGTATAACCCAGATGCAATATATTACTGATTTTTTCATATTCTGGTCTTACTGAATATTATCACAATTTTTAAAACATTAGCATTAGTAATAAAATGATGTCTCCTTAGTATTTCATAAAGTTGTTCACAAGGAGGCTAGCAAAAATTAGATTTTCTTGAATATTTGATAAACTATGAAATATATTTTTATACTGAATTTGGCAATGACACTTTTCTTACTGTCTACCTCAGCACTGGTAAATTTGTTGATCTATTCAAGGAACCAACATTAGACAATTTTCTTCACTACTGGTATATAAATATACCGATTTTTTTTTCTTTTAAACTTACTATTTCCTTCCTTCTCCATATTCCGGGTTACTTTTCTGTTCCTAACTTCCTTAAGAAAAATATTAGATTGATTTTGGAGCTTTCTTTCTTTTATACAAATATTTAAACCTCTCAACTTCTCTTTAGGCCCTGTTTTAGCTGAATCTCACAAATGATATATTACATTAGCAAATTATTTTATTTTTCAAATGAACTTGACCCATTGATTTTTTTAACAAAAATGTGGCCTAATTTTAAAATATTTTAATAACCATCTCATTATTTTAATCTCTAGTTTCTTGTCACTGGATTCAAAGAATATACTTTGATAGGACTTTAGTCATTTAAAATGTGTTAGATATACTTATGTAGTAACATTTATCTACCATATTTGGCTTAATGTTTTTAGAATTGGCACAAATTAAAATATTCATATTTAACATTTCAGAGGCAAATTAGAATTATATTTATATTACTTCATATAATACATAAGAAATCTGCAGTACTCTAAGTTTTTTTTTTTAACCTCTGATTTTTTGTATTAGTTCAGGCATTGACAAACTACACACCACAGGCCAAAGGCCTGTGATGTCTTTGTACAGCCTCAAGCTAAAAATGGCTTTTACTTTTTACATGAACATGAATTTTGATGACAGAAGAAGAAAGAGAAGAGGGGAGGAGGAGAATGAAAATTGAACAGAGATTACGAGTGGTCTATAAATTTAGAATTTATGGACCATTTATCGGAGAAGGCAATGGCACCCCACTCCAGTACTCTTACCTGGAAAACCCCATGGATGGAGGAGACTGGTAGGCTGCAGTCCATGGGGTCGCTGAGGGTCGGACACGACTGAGCGACTTCACTTTCACTTTTCACTTTCATGCATTGGAGAAGGAAATAGCAACCCACTCCAGTGTTCTTGCCTGGAGAATCCCAGGGACAGGAAGTCTGGTGGGCAGCCATCTATGGGATCACACAGAGTCGGACACCACTGAAGCAGTTTAGCAGCAGCAGCAGCAGGACCTTTTATAGAAAAAAATGCACTTACTTCTGACACACACACACACATTGATAGTGTCAATATGGGAATTAAAAGTCATAAGTATTCATATATACTTTAAACTATTAAGAACGTTGCCTGTAATGTTACTTACCAATTCTATAAAGAAAGAAGAAAACCTTAGATTTATAAGGTAGCCATTCTGCTGCTTTAAAAATATCCCCCACCTAGGGAGAATAGATGCGTGTAAATAAATGGCTGAGTCCCTTCACTCTTCACCTGAAACTATTACAACCTTGTTATTTGGCTATACTCCAATACAAAATGATTTTGGTGTTTACAAAATAAATAAAAATAAAATAAAAATCCCCCATTCCAAACACCAGACTTTTTTTTAGCTATTTTTTTTTTGATGCAGTACTACTATTGCCTTGATTAGTTTTTTTTTTTTACCTTAATTAGTCTTCTTCATTATTTTTATTTTACAATAAGTATTATAGAGGTAACTTTGTACAGTGTTATTGTTTTAGGTTGATGTAACAAAAAAGTTTTTTTTTTGGCCTTCATCTTAGTCCCTGAGAAGTTGACCCTAAGTGTTTGGAATTTTCAAAATGATAAAAGTGTCTGTGTTATTCATGGTGGGCGCAGATAGTTTATGCCAACTAAAAGACTTAGGATGAGGAAATGCCATTCTGGGAGGTCCAATAGTCTGATTAAAGGACTGGGACTTTTAGCCACATGGTAACAGCTTGACCTCCAGAGAGTAGAGGCAGGCTGGATTAAGGATATAGTTGAACGTAATAGCACTCAATTAATTCATCGGTTGTCATAACATCTATTTATTACTTGATCAAACTATAGCAGAATGCACATTCTTCTCAAGTTCACATGGAGCATTTACCAAAACAGACTACATTTTGGGCTATAAAATATACCTTAACCATTTTTAGAGGATATATATCATACAATGTAGACCACAATGAAATTAAAATAGACATCAACAAAAGAAAGTGTTAGTCACTCAGTCAAGTCCAATTCTTTGTGACTCTATGAACTGTAGCCCAGTAGGCTCCTTTGTCCGTAGAATTTTCCAGGCAAGAATACTGAAGAGGGTAGCCATTCTCTTCTTTAGGGGATCTTCCTGATGCAGGGGTTAAACCTGGATCTCCTGCACTGGAGGCAGATTCTTTACCATCTGAGCCACCAGGGAAGCCCAAAAAAAGAAAAATAACTGAAAAATCCCAAAATATGTGGAGAGATAAAACATCACATTTCTAAGTAACACATGGGTCAAAGAAGAAATCTCAAAAAGTTAAAAGTATTTTTCAGAAAATGAAAAGCATCAAAATGTATGGGATAAGCAAAAGAGGTGATTACAAGGAAACTTACAGCACTGAATCCATGTATTAGAAAAGATTAAAAAATTCTAAGCTTCCACCTTGTGCTGTGCTCAGTCGCTTCAGTTGTGTCCAGCTCTGTGACCTGTGGACTATAATCTGCCAGGCTCCTCTGTCCATGAGGTTCTCCAGGCAAGAATACTGGTGTGAGGTGCTTTGCCCTCCTCCAGGAGATCTTCCTGACCCAGGAGTTGAGCCCGTATCTCCAGCATCTCTCATTGTAGGCAGGTTCTTTACCCACTGAGCCACCTGGGAAGCCCTTAGAAAAATCAGAAAAAGAAAAGCTGATTAAAACCCAAGTAAGAGCAAGAAAAAAAATAATAAAAATTAGAGTAGCAATCAATAAATTTGAAAATAGAAATCAAGAAAGAAAATTCAGAAAACCTAAAGCTACTTCTTTTGAAAAATCAATAATTTTGCTAAGCCTCTAGCCAAGCTAAGGAAAAAGAAAAAAGAAAAAGGCACAAAATACCAATACCAGCAATGAAAGAGATGATATCACTGCAGATTCTACTGGACTTTAAAAGGATAATAAAGAACAAAGTTGGAGGAATAAAGCTGTGCAACATCAAGATGTACTCTAAAGCTACTAGAGTAATCAAGACATGTGATATTAGTGAAAGAAAAGACAAATAGATCAATGAAAAAGAATAGAGAGCCAATAAATAGACTCACATAAGTGTAGTTGACTCATCATTGACCAAGAAACAAAGCAATACAGAGGAGCAAGGATAATGGAATATTTTTCAGTGCTAAAATGAAATCAAGCCGTGAAAAGACACAGAGGAATCTCAAAGGCTTGTTACTAAGGGAAAGAAGCAAATCTGTGAAAGCGATAGATTGTGTGATTCCAACTCTATGACCTTCTGGAAAAAGAGAAACTATTAAGACAGTAAAGATGACTATTTGCCAGAGGTTACTGGAGAGGGAGGGATGAATACGCAGAGTACAGAAAAAAATTTAGAATGGTGAAAATATTCTGCATAATGTTATAATGGTGAATGCATATGATTAAATATTTGTATAAGCTTTTTGAATGTACAGCACCTCGAGGGAACCCTGAGTTAAACTACAGACATTGAGTGATGATGATGTGTCAAATTAAGTTTATCTTTGGTATAAAAAAAAAAAGTATTCTGGTGAGTGATGCTGATTATGAGAGAGGCTCTGCATATGTGGGGGTAGTAGCCAAATGAGAAGTCTCTGTACTTTCCTGGCATTTTTATAGTACATATCTAACTGCTCTAAAAAAGAAAGTATTAAAAAAAATAAAAATAAAAGAGCAGCAGCTGCCAGAGATGAACAGGGACAGATGCCAGAAACAGGGAGAGATGAAAAGGCTGAGAATAGAAAATTTTCAGGATACTGAAATTACCCTGTATGATATTACAGTGTTCTCATACACTTTTCAGAAGCCAGGGAATGTACAATTCCAAGTGAAAATGAAAAGTGCTAGTTGCTCAGTCATGCAACTGAGCACTGAAAAGTGTTAGTTGCTCAGTTCCCTTTTTGGGACCCTGTGGACTGTAGCTCAGCAGTCTCTTCTGTCCATGGATTCTCCAGGCAACAATACTGGAGTGGATTGCCATTTCCTTCTCAGGGGAATCTTCCCAACCAGGGTTTGAACCTGGATCTTCTGCATTGCAGGTGGACTCTTTACCATCTGAACCATCAGGGAATGAACCCCTAACATAAAGTATGAGCTCTGAGTGATAATATTGTGTCATGAAGTTTCATTAATTCTAGCAAAGGTATCACTCTGGTGGGGGAAGTTGATAGTGGTAAGGCTTTACATATGTGGAGTAGGGAATATATAATCTCTCTATGCTTTCCATTTAATTTTATTGTCATCTTAATAAAAGGACTTTAAAAATTGACTATTTTAAAGATGTAAAAGTAAGTGTAACACTTTCTTGTGTTCTATGAGTTTTCCTGAGTGAGTGAAGTCACTCAGTCATGTCCAACTCTGCAACCCCATGGACTGTAGCCCACCAGGCTCCTCCCTCCATGGGATTCTCCAAGCAAGAGTACTGGAATGGGTTGCCATTTCCTTCTCTAGGAAGGAAATGAGTTTTCCTACTGAATTAGAAAACAGGTATAGATAGTGGGGGGCTTCCCTGTTGGCTCAGTGGTAAAGAATATGCCTGCCAATGCAAGAGATGTGGGTTTAATCCCTGGATTGGGAAGATCTCCTGGAGAAGGAAATTGCTAACAACTGCAGTATTCTTCCTTGGGAAATCACATGGACAGAGGAGCCTGGTGGGCTATAGTCCAAGGGGTCACAAAAGAGTTAGACATGACTCAGAAACTTCACTTTCACTTTTCACTTTCATGCATTGGAGAAGGAAATGGCAACCCAGTCCAGTGTTCTTGCCTGGAGAATCCCAGGGACGGAGGAGCCTCTTGTGCGGCCATCTATGGGGTCCCACAGAGTTGGACACAACTGAAGCGACTTAGCAGCAGCAGTAGCAGTGATTAAACAACAACCACATAGATAGTGGGAGACCTTAGTATCAAATGTGAGTGGCTTTAGGACCCCTCAGACTTTTACCTGGTATCTAAAGTGAAGTCTGCCTTGTGGAATATTGTATCCTTAACTTGAAAAGGATGGCCTAACACCAAATATTTGGTTTCAAAAGTAATTGCAGATTGAAACAAGATAAAATAGAAAGCAATAAAACTAAACATGGATGTCAAATCACTTCCTAATGATTGTCTTTATTTCACTTTCTTCTAAAACTATCATTCACTTTCTGTTTTCATTTCACAGTGAAATGATGAGGACTTTATCCCCCAAACTTTGATACTCCCAAGAAAGAATTACCTTCATTTTCACTAAATACATGCTAAGGCAATAGGAAACTAGGTACGATAAATTATTTTTTCAAAAATTACATGAACATACTATGATATAGGTTCCTGGGAGGATTAAATTAATTCCCTATGCTCTTACTATTTTTATAAAAGTCATAAGAACCTTGTTTGTCTTACAGTTTCTTAATAGTTGATACCATTCACTTTATCTTTAATAGTTTTTTGTGTCTATCTGACAAATATTTAAGTTTGGAGAATTTCTTTCTTATTGAGGAATAGTTCATTTACAGTATTGTATTAGATGCATTGCTTCAGATATACAGTGGAGTGATTCAATATTTTTTAAAGATTATACTCCACTTAAAGTTATTACAAAAGCATGACTATGAAATATCTGTGCTGTACAATACATCCTTGTTGCTTGCCTATCTTATACATGGCAGTTTGTATCTATTCAATAATTTTTTTAGAGAGAGAGAACTGCAGTAGTATACTCAATGCAAATAAAAACATTGAAATTTATTATATTGGTATAATCATATTGCCAACTAGATATGTAAGATTTAAACTAAAACAACTTTATAATTACAAATCATTGAAAGCAGTAAAATTAAAACATACATATATTTCATGTAAACTATAAAGGAAGAAAATTTAAGATTACAAAGTTAACTTTGTAGCACTCAATTCTTTTGTTCCTTTGACAAGGTTTGTTTCAAACTGTGATCTCTCTAGGGACGCAACAGTGAGCACAGGCAGCCATGTTCTAGGATTTTTAGAGCTTACATTTTACTGGAAGGAACAATCAGTATCAATAATTGCAATAACTGCCTAATTATAAAATTTGATAAGAACTATGAAGGCAGATACACTGAAACCATAATCACAGAAAACAAGTCAATCTAATCACACTGGGATCGTAGCTTTGTCTAACTCAATGAAACTAAGCGATGCCCGTGGGACCACCAAAGATGGATGGGTCATGGTGGAGAGGTCTGACAGAATGTGGTCCACTGGAGAAGGGAATGGCAAACCACTTCAGTATTCTTGCCTTAAGAACACCATGAGCAATCTGAAAAGGCAAAATGATAGGATACTGAAAAAGGAACTCCCCGGGTCAGTAGATGCCCGATATGCTACTGGAGATCAGTGAAGAAATAACTCCAGAAAGAATAAAGGGATGGAGCCAAAGCAAAAACAATACCAAGCTGTGGATGTGACTGGTGAAAGCAGCAAGATCTGATGCTGTAAAGAGCAATATTGCATAAGAACCTGGAATGTCAGGTCCACGAATCAAGGCAAATTGAAAGTTGTCAAACAGGAGATGGCAAGAATGAACATCGACATTCTAGGAATCAGCGAACTGAAATGTCTGGAATGGGTGAATTTAACTCAGATGACCATTATATCTACTACTGTGGGCAGGATCCTTTAGAAGATATAGAGTAGCCATCATGGGCAACAAAACAGTCCAAAATGCAGCACTTGGATGCAATCTCAAAAATGACAGAATGATCTCTGTTCATTTCCAAGGCAAACCATTCAATATCATGGTAATCCAAGTCTATGCCCCAACCAGTAACACGAAAGAAGCTGAAGTTGAATGGTTTTATGAAGACCTACAAGACCTTTCAGAACTAACACCCAAAAAGATGTCCTCTTCATTATAGGGGACTGGAATGCAAAAGCAGGAAGCCAAGAAACACCTGGAGTAACAGGCAAAATTGGCCTTGGAATGCAGAATGAAGCAGGGCAAAGACTAATAGAGCTTTGTCAAGATAATGCACTGGTCATAGCAAACACCCTCTTCCAACAACACAACAGAAGACTCTACACATGGACATCACCAGATGGTCAATATCAAAATCAGATTGATTACATTCTATGCAGCCAAAGATGGAGAAGCTCTATACAGTAGACGAAAACAAGACCAGGA
>SJYC01098409.1:0-17741 GCA_006408675.1 Madoqua kirkii
TTAAGCCGGCAGGTTTCTATTTTTAGTATGCATGAGAATTACCAGGGATATTTGTTAAAAACAAACAAACAAACAAACAAATCCCCATGCCCTATCTTTTGAACATTACTATTTTTGTTGAACTAACACAACACATTGTTACTTATTGGTAAGGTCTACAATGCTAAACCGTGGTAAAGAACAAAGTGTATCATATTCATCTTTTCAGTGTAAACCGGCTTTTCTAAATATTTTCCGAGTTCTGAATGCAACCAACAAAGTGGAAGTAAAAATTCTTTAAATAACTAATACATGAGGTGGCATTTGATTAAACTGAATAAACAATATATGAGGAATAACACAAAGCTTAGTTTTAGGGCCACTGTGATTTGATTATTGTTGGTGAATACAACTGTTTAAAACTTAAACCATCTTTCTTGAAGCCTTTTCTTTATTTAAATATTGACATATACATGACATTATATTTTATTAGTTTCATGTGTACAACATAGTGATTTATGCGTTTATACGTTAGAAATGATCGCCATGATGTCTAGTAACCATCTGTTCCCAAACAAAGTTATTATAATATTAGTGAGTATATTCTCCATGCTATGTATTACATCCCTCTGACTGCTAATTTTATAACTGGAAGTTTGTACCTTTTCATCCCCTTCACCTATTTCACTTCTTGTAACCCTCTCTCTGGCAACCACACATGTGTTCTCTGTATCTGTCTGTTTTGTTATGTTTGTTTGTTTTTCTTTATATTCTACACAATAAGCAAAATCATATGGTACTTGTCTTTCTCTGACTTATTTCATTTAACATAATACCCCCACGTCCATCCATGTTGTCATATTTGGCAGGAGTTTGTTCTTTTTTATGGCATATGTGTGTGTGTGTATACACCACATCTTTATTTATCTATCGATGGGTATTTATGTTGCTTCCATATATTGGCTATTGTAAGCAATATGGCCATAAACATTAGAGTCCGTAAATCTTTTCAAATCAGTGTTTTTATTTTCTTTAAATAAATGCCCAAGAATGGAGCTGCTACATCATATGATAGTTCAATTTTTACTTTTTTGGAAGAACCTCTGTACTGTTTTTCATAGTGGCTGAACTAATTTACATTCCCAAAGCAATGTATGAGGGTTCTGTTTTCTCTATATCCTTGCCAACATGTGTTATTTTGAACTCCGGGAGTTGGTGATGGACAGGGAGGCCTGGCATGTTGCGGTTCATGGGGTCACAGGGAATCAGACACGACTGAGCGAGTGAATTGAACTAGCAATTTTTGAGCTAGTTTCTTTACTTCTCTGACCACTTCCAAGTCTTTATCTGTAGAATGTTGATAACAATGCCAGCATCATGGGGTTATTGTGAGAAATTACTGCCTTGATGTGTATGAAATGCTGACACCAGCCCCTGCTAGGTAGAATGAACTAAATAGAGGGTCTCTGAATTCTCTCTCCCCATCATTGATAGGGTTGGAGCAGCAACAATATCATTGTTAGTTGAAGTGGCAGCCATTGAAGCAATGCTGGTTTAAGGCCCCTCCCCTACAGCAGACAATTTTCCTGGTAGCACAGACAGTAAATAATCCAACTGCAGTGTGGGAGACCTGGGTTCGATCACTGGGTTGGGAACATCTGCTGGAGAAGGGAATTGCTACCCACTCCAGTATTCTTGCCTGGAGAATTCCATGGACAGAGGAGCCAGTGGGCAACAGTTCATAAGGTTGCAAAGAGTCAGACACAACTGAGAGAATTTCACTCACTTATACTCTGCCTGGCAAGATAAGATGCTAGAGTCTTTATTCTTATTTATCTGGCAATTCTCTCCTCTTGCCTTTGAGAGCATGGGAAGTGGTCTTAAATTTTGCTTTATTCATACTAGTGAGTTTGCTTTCTTGTAAAATCATCTGTATCTCTCTGTGTGTTGCAGCTGTGGGGCTTCCCAGGAGGCACAGGGGTAAAGGATCTGCCTGCCCATGCGGGAGACACAAGAGATGCCCAGCTATCATCTGTCTGTCTATCTATCTATTATCTATCTATCTACATTCATATTTTAATTCTTCCTCTGGGACTAGAAAATTAGTCTTGAATCGAGTGAATGCACTTGCTTTTTACTGCAACTCAGTTCCCAACAGAGGTGGACCAGTCTTTGAATCTGAACTACATTTTGCCAGAGAGTGACTCACAGACCCATATTGGCTCAGGGCTCCATCTCTGTTCTATTTAGCTATGGATAATAGCAAGGACTGTGGGACTCAGACCACTTAGTGCACAATGAAGGCAGGTTCTTTAAGAAAAGAATAAGAGAGTAGAGGGGGGAGATTAGAAAAGAAACTTACAGGAGCATCCTGCAAACAGCAGAAACTCCACCACTTAAGCCGGCAGGTTTCTATTTTTAGTATGCATGAGAATTACCAGGGATATTTGTTAAAAACAAACAAACAAACAAACAAATCCCCATGCCCTATCTTTTGAACATTACTATTTTTGTTGAACTAACACAACACATTGTTACTTATTGGTAAGGTCTACAATGCTAAACCGTGGTAAAGAACAAAGTGTATCATATTCATCTGTTTTGTGACTGGACTCTTTAACCACGCTTACAGCTAAATAAGCTGGAAAAATTTATACTTTCTGGAAAGAAGCCTTGCTGGGGTATACAGGATATTTAAAGCCAGTTGCAGCTCTAAATTTTTAGAATTACTAGCTGTTTGACACTCACTTCTCTATTACTGTGTTCCTCCTCCTCCAAAACACAACTTCATTCTTTCAAGGAGTCCTGTTCAGTGACTTCTTCCCCACCCTTTATTTTCAACATGTTAAGGGAGTTTCTCTGTTGTTTCTACTGCCAGATAGCACTGCTCCCTTTGTGGAAATGATCTGTGGGGAGCTGAATGATGATCTAGTCAGCTTGCCTTCCCAAGACAGGGAAAAGGGAAATGTAATATTCTACCTGCTATGATTAATATTTTGGAATTGTGATGTAAGCATTCCCCTCTAACTTATTCCTTAAAAGGATGGGATATTAACTCCAGTCTGTGTCCACTGGCACAGGATCTGCTCAGGCATCGAAGGCTGAGTTAGTAGTGGCTTCCTGCCGTGGGACTGAATTACAGGGCAGAGTTATCACGAGGGCCAGTGTGCCTGGACATGGCTGTGCCAGCCCAGGAGTCATAAAGGTGACACCCAAGCACGAAGTTTTCAAAGTGTCAATACACTTAGTACATTAGGTCCAAGAATTTGTAAATCAGTTGTTCTACTCTGAACAGATCTCCTGCAGTTGTGACACTGTTGAGTAAACTGGAAGCCTGTTTGCTGTTGTTTCCTCTTTTTGAAATTTAACCTCTTGGAAAAACAGCAGTCTGAGCTGTTATATGTCTCAACATAGGCCACCAGTGAAGACCACTTAAAAATGTTTTCTTGATCCGGAGTATGAATTCCCTTCCAGCCCTCTAGTAACTTTTTTTTCCTCCATTTAAATCATTTTGACAGAGCATCTTTGCTGGGTTCAATTTCTGTGCCTTTTGAAAAGCTGGGGGCAGAGGATTTAGGATGGAGGATTCGCTGTTGGAGTTGCCTTCAGCTCACACTGTAAAGGAAAAAAGTTTCTCAAATTTTCACGCTGTGAATTGACATCTTTTTTTATGCCAGTTGACTGATGTTTAATTTCATGTACCAGCATTTCGAATGTCAAATTTTTAACATTACTTTTTAAACACACGCAAACTTAGAATTAGCTGTGTTTGAATAATTAATAGTAATAGAGACAGAGATCATAATCATTCAAGTCATTGCTGCAAATAATATATGTTTATTATATCACAGCTTTATTAGTTTTATACTGCAAATGAAAGTTTTCCATTTCTGAGTAAATTCAAAAAAAAAGTTTGTATGGAAGGGATAGAATTTAAAAAGAAATCAGTTCTAAGATATTCAAGTTCTGAATGTGTCTCTCCATGCAGTGTATAGAGATCTGGATATAATAAATTGATGATTCATGATATTTCTCTGGGATTAAAATTGGTTCAAGTCTTTCTCTGCCACAAGTAATGAACTATACAGCAAGCCATAATCTGCCTTTTTGGCTTTTTAGTCTCAAATGTCAGTTGGTAGAATTCCATAGAAAGGAGACTTTGAGACAATCAACCATGTTGGTAAAACAATGTTTTGTTTGGGAATATCACAAACTCCTGCTTCAAAGTGCTTAATGAATGGGTATGTGTGTGTTTCTACAACATTATACGAGGGCCAGTGTGCCTGGACGTGGCTGTGCCAGCCCAGGAGTCATAAAGGTGACACCCAAGCACGAAGTTTTCAAAGTGTCAATACACTTAGTACATTAGGTCCAAGAATTTGTAAATCAGTTGTTCTACTCTGAACAGATCTCCTGCCAGTTGTGACACTGTTGAGTAAACTGGAAGCCTGTTTGCTGTTGTTTCCTCTTTTTGAAATTTAACCTCTTGGAAAAACAGCAGTCTGAGCTGTTATATGTCTCAACATAGGCCACCAGTGAAGACCACTTAAAAATGTTTTCTTGATCCGGAGTATGAATTCCCTTCCAGCCCTCTAGTAACTTTTTTTTCCTCCATTTAAATCATTTTGACAGAGCATCTTTGCTGGGTTCAATTTCTGTGCCTTTTGAAAAGCTGGGGGCAGAGGATTTAGGATGGAGGATTCGCTGTTGGAGTTGCCTTCAGCTCACACTGTAAAGGAAAAAAGTTTCTCAAATTTTCACGCTGTGAATTGACATCTTTTTTTATGCCAGTTGACTGATGTTTAATTTCATGTACCAGCATTTCGAATGTCAAATTTTTAACATTACTTTTTAAACACACGCAAACTTAGAATTAGCTGTGTTTGAATAATTAATAGTAATAGAGACAGAGATCATAATCATTCAAGTCATTGCTGCAAATAATATATGTTTATTATATCACAGCTTTATTAGTTTTATACTGCAAATGAAAGTTTTCCATTTCTGAGTAAATTCAAAAAAAAAGTTTGTATGGAAGGGATAGAATTTAAAAAGAAATCAGTTCTAAGATATTCAAGTTCTGAATGTGTCTCTCCATGCAGTGTATAGAGATCTGGATATAATAAATTGATGATTCATGATATTTCTCTGGGATTAAAATTGGTTCAAGTCTTTCTCTGCCACAAGTAATGAACTATACAGCAAGCCATAATCTGCCTTTTTGGCTTTTTAGTCTCAAATGTCAGTTGGTAGAATTCCATAGAAAGGAGACTTTGAGACAATCAACCATGTTGGTAAAACAATGTTTTGTTTGGGAATATCACAAACTCCTGCTTCAAAGTGCTTAATGAATGGGTATGTGTGTGTTTCTACAACATTATTTTTTTTTAAGGAAACTAGAAGACAGGAAATGCAAACCTACACATTAGAGAGTTCTGCCAAATGAAGAGCTCTGTACTTTTTTTATAAAGACATTCTCTGCCAAGCGTTTGCCAAAACCCAATTGCAAATGAACATCCCAACTTCTCACAAACAAGTCACGAAATTCTGAGAATGGATGCCCAGTGTTATCATATGCATTGCCAAGAAATCAGTCCCCACTGGGCAGAGATAGAAGGAGAAATATATTGTAATATTTATATATGGGTGCACCAGTACCCTGCAGTTCAGACCATGTCTTCATAGCTGTGATAATCCCTCGTTCACGAAGCCTTTGATTATTTCCATGAATGGTAAGCAAACAGTGGTCTAGACAGAAAGGGATTTTATAATTTCTAGTTTCTTGTAGAGAAAACAAATATTGGTGTCTCTTTTCCAAAGACCTGGAAATATGGATACTATTTTTTTTTTAATCCAGAGTCAGTTCAGTTTACTTTGGTGCTAAGAAGTCAGAAAAATCTCAACTAGTAGAGCAATAATCTTATGGATTTTTATTTTTAAGGCAATGCTTAATGAGACAGAAAATAGTAAAATGTTTTTGAAGCCAGATTTTCCTTGGTCAAGCTCTAAACATAATGAACATCACTTCCTGGGCACTCTGTGATGGGCAGTATGTTACTCCTTTAAATGCTTGCAATCATTTTAATAGCTTGGATCTCTATGAGCAAGTTAATTACTTTTAGAGTTCAGAAAATTTATCTCAAATTATATACTAGCAAATGGCAGGTTTAGATTTTTAGCAAAACTCTGTCTTACTCTAAATCTTCTACTGTTTATGACTATCTTCTAATGATCTCCTTACATCAATAATTAGGCAAACATCTCACTTGACCCCCAAAAAGAAATTTAAAATTACATGTATAAGGTAATTTAACCTACACAACGAAATTAGCATTTATTTTCAAAATATCTCTCACTCTTTCCTTTATTATTTCTCATGTTATTGCAGTGGCATAACTACTTCCACTGTCTTTACCCTTAGTCTGACCCAGGGCAAACAAAAGTATGGCACAGATGCTGCACCCTCCTTCCCCTTTCTGTGTCAGGCATCACTAATAGAAAACGACGCTCTTCCCATTGAGGCTAGCCTCAGCCTTCTGGTCCTCATCACTGTGCTCCAGGCAAACAATACCAGTTATCTGAGCCTGCACTCCCCCTCAGAAAACTATATTTGCCATAGAGGATTCATTTCACCCTGGGCACTGTTACCAGAAAAATCTCCTTAAAATATTTCTTTCAGAATTTCACCATTCTGAGTCAGAGGCTCAGTATTGCCTACTCCCTACAACCATATTCTGTCGCTCCTCTGAGAGCTTTCCAAAGTTTCTTCCCAATCTTCTCTTCTCCTCTCTTTATTCTTCTCCACGGATTTTTGCACTTCATGTTCTGAATTTTGCATTCTGTCACTTGTATGTTTGCTCTTGATCTAAGAATGTTGCGTTACTCCTTTAGAGTGATCATATCAGCCATTTTAGGTCAATTTCCCAACTATTTCAGAACCAAAGATTTCTTCTTTTTCCAAATTTCCAATTTCCCTTGTGGCTCAGTGGCAAAGAATCTACCTGCCAATTCAGGAGATGCAGGTTTGATTCCTGGGTTGGGAAGATCCCCTGGAGAAGAAAATGGCAACCCATTCCAGTATTTTTGCCTGGGAAATCTCATGGACAGAGGAGCCTGGCAGGCTAAAGTCGTAAAAGAGTTGGGCATGACTCAGAGACTAAAAAATGACAACAATAAGACATCATCATTCTGAGTGAGGTAAATCAAACAGAAAGCATGATATCACTTACATGTGGAATCTAAAAAAATAATGGGGCAAATAAACTGAATAACAAAACAAAGATAGACTCACAGACATAGAAAACAGACTTACGGTTACCAAAGGGGAAAGGTAACAAGGACACACTGTATACTACAGGGAACTATGTTCAATATCTTGTCATAACTTATACTGCAAAAGAATCTGAAAAAGATATATATTATATATATATATATATAATATATATCTGAATCATTTTGCTATACACCTAAAACTAGTGCATCATTGTAAATCAACTGTACTTTAATTAAAATTCTGATAAAAGGAATTTTATAGCATCTTTCTAGCACATGACATATTCATAATGCAACTTTGATTACTCCCAATTCTGTTCTGCTTTTTAAATGTAGAGCAAGGATTTCCCAAGTAGCATGAGTGCAAAATCTCCCTAAATTTCTGTCATTTCCCCCCTAATCTTTTCAATTCTTTTGCAATACTTAATCTGTTAGTGATTGTTTCTAGCCACTCATATTTGTCTTCATAGAGCAGTCAATACAAAAAGTCCCCACCCTATATTTCATTGATCTAATTATGTGATTTTAATAACAAACGCCATAAATACATTTGGAACAAATGTGTTTCAGTAACAAAGCACTCAGCTATGCCTGCTCTTGAGGGTTGCTGAGGCCTGGGAACAGGCAGCATGCTATGACAATATACTTGAGTGAATGGAGAGCTGAAGTTATTTGAGAGAGTTGGTTAAGAGATGGTGAGGAGAGATTATTCTCATTTATATGTATAGTCTGTCTTGTTACTTGACTGATTATAAACAGATGGGGGAGAGGTATAATTATCTTTTTATGTAAATTGTTGTAGTTGGAACTTTATTTCTTCAAAGTCTTCTTCACAGCAAATTATACTGATCTTATAATAAGATTATATAAAGTATTTGGTACATTTTATTTGCTGATTAAACTCATATGGCAAGGTGAAGAAGGGAAGAGACTTTTTAGAAATCCATGGAAGGGAAACACTCCAAAGATTCACAACTTCAAACACTATACTGTAATTGGACTGGGAGAGAAAATCAGAACACAAGTACATTTTGCAAACTAAGAGTATAGTTACTGCACTAAAATTTGGAATACATATGGATATGAAGCAGTGTCCAAAGCACAAAATAAATTAGTGGCAACTGGGGTAGTTGTTTAAACAAGAATAGAAGAATTTGAAGAACTGAAATGATATTTTAGAATTTGAAAAAAATTGTTAAGCCTTTTTGCTTCCATTATCTTAGATAGTGTCGGTCTACCATTTTCAGTTTAACAAAAGACAAGTGGAAAGGCTGAGAGATTTGTCCAAGTGATCTAAACATAGCCAGCCAGCCACAGGGTACCCAAAATGTTCTTAGTTCTTAGTCAAAAGACTTAATAGCTTTTTACCAAAAATAACTACTTCAGTCAAAGAGAGAAGGATAATTGCTACTTCCACAGACAACACAAGAAACCAGCATCGTTCCAGCTCAGAAAGCAACATCAAATGACCACCCACATACCACATCATAGATTTATCTTCTCCAGCTGCAAGACCCTCTTCTCTTTGGCTTCCCACCAACCTAAAGAGAAGAACTAATGAATAAACAAAGTTTAAAACAGATGCAAAGGCGGTGTGCATAAGAAGTGCCACTGTGCTTAATTTACTCTCTGGGTCAGCTATTTCCTGCTCTCTGGAGCAGTCAAGGATCCAAGCCAGATCCCTGCAGAGACTGTGGCGGCTCTACATCTGCCATGAAAATACCTGGCTGTGCAGAACGGGAAACCTCAGCTGGCCCTCAAAAAGTCTTCAGTTTAGGCAACAGGCAGCCATTGGCTCGGGCTAACTTGATTCCTTCTTCTTCTTTTTTTTTTTTCTGAACAACAAGCTATTGGGAGGTCCCAAAGGTAGTCATGGCTGACCAGATGTGAGGCTGTGTTAGAGTCCTACTCTCAAGAGAGTGCTCTGGAGGGATAGCTTAGGATTCAGCCATTAGAGATGCATTTCTGTAAAGCAGAGGTCAAAAACGGGGGCCCAGAGGCCAAAGTCAGCTATCAGATGGGTTTTGTTTAGGCCAGACAGCTGTCTGCTTTTTCATTTTTTAAAAAAATGTGAATACATTTCGATGGGGATTTTTGCCAGTTTCTGTGATGTAAATTCCCTGACAATGTCTGATTACAGACCAGAGTTGAGAAGAAATGTGCATAGCAATTATATAGCATTTCCATCATACACATATAATAGGTGTAAATAATACAAATAAAAAATTGTGAAAAATCAGAAAGTGATGAGTTTTGATTATTTATTTTACCATTGTTTAATTTAATAGGAAAGTTTGAGGGCATGAGGAGAAGAGGGAAACAGAGGATGAGATAATTAGATGGGCATCATCGAATCAATGGACATGAATTTGAGCAAACTCTGGGAGATAGTGAAGGACAGGGAAGTCTGGCATGCTGCAGTCCATGGGGTCGCAGAGAGCTGGATATGACTGAACAACTGAACAATAATTGTTTAACTTATCTTAATTGTAAGTTTACATAATTTAAAGTTTCACAATGGCTGTTTAATAACCAGCTCTTGAAATTCTTGAAAACTTAACACTAGGCTCTTTTTTTTTTCTTAAGCAAAAATCACAATAGCAGAAGACTTACTACATGTTTTACCATCAATACCAAGACAAAAAATAAAAGATCATTATAATTGCAAGCCATAATGGAAACATGATTAACCCAATAATATAAAATAATTGCATACAATTGTGGGGGTTAGACATAGTGATGCGGAAAGTCAGTGTGCATGCACACCCCTGTGCTTTCATCTGCTCAGCCAGTCTGTGTCTTTTGGTTTGTGCATTTAGTCCACTTACATTTAAGGTAAGTATCAATATGCGTGATTCTCTTACCATTTTCATAATTGTTTGGGGTTTATTTTGTGTAGGTCTTTTCCTTCTCTTGTGTTTGCTGCTTAGAGAAGATCCTTTAGCATTTGTTGTAAAGCTGGTTAGGTGAAGGACTCCCTTTTCTAAAAGGGTGTTTTCAGGCACTGTCAGCTATGTTGTACTCAGTATGCCATCTGTTTCTGTTTTTAAAATTAATTTATTTTAATTCAAGGCTAATTACTTTACAATATTGTGCTTGTTTTTGCCATGTACTGGCATGAATCAGCCACAGGTGTACATGATCCCCCCATCCTGAACGTCTCCCACCTACCACCCTATCCCATCCCTCTGGGTTGTCCCAGTGCCCCAGCTTTGAATGCCTTGTTTCATGCATCAAAATTGACTGGCCATCTATTTCACATATGGTGATATACATGTTTCAATGCTATTCACTTAAATCATCCCACCCTTGACTTCTCCCACAGGGTCTGTTCTTTATATTTGTGTCTCTTATGCTGTCTCGCATAGAGAGTCATTGTTATCATCTTTATAAATTCCATATAAGTGCATTAATATACTGTATTGGTATTTTTCTTTCTGACTTACTTCCTCTGTATAATAGGCTCCAGTTCCACCGCATTAGAACTGACTTGAATGTGTTCTTTTTAATAGCTGAGTAATACTCCATTGTGTATTTGTACCACAGCTTTCTTACCCATTCATCTGCCAGTGGAGTTGCTTTCATGTCCTAGCTGTTGTAAACAGTGCTGCGATGAACATTGGGGTACACATGTCTCTCAATTCTGGTTTCCTTGGTGTGTATGCCCAGCAGTGGGATTTCTGGGTCATATGGCAGTTCTATTTCCAGTTTTTGAAGGAATTTTCACACTGTTCTCCATAGTGGCTGTACCAGTTCGCATTCCCACCAGCAGCATAAGAGGGGTCCCTTTTCTCCACACCCTTTTCAGCATTCATTTTTTGTAGATGTTTTGATAGCATCCATTCAGATCAGTGTGAGATGGTACCTCATTGTGGTTTTGATTTGCACTTCTCTGATAATGAGTGATGTTGAGCATCTTTTCATGTGTTTATTAGCCAACTATATGTCTTCTTTGGAGAAATCTCTGTTTAGTTCTTTGGCCCATTTTTTGATTGGGTCATTTATTTTTCTGATATTAAGCTGCATGAACTGCTTGTATATTTTTGAGATTAATTTTTTGTCAGTTGCTTCATTTGCTATTATTTTCCTCCATTCTGAAGGCTGCCTTTTCACCTTGCTTATAGTTTCCTTCATTGTGCAAAAGCTTTTAACTTTAATTAGGTCCCATTTGTATATTTTTGCTTTTATTTCCATTACTCTGGGAGGTGGGTCATAGAGGATCTTGCTGTGATTTATGTCAGAGAGTGTTTTCTCCTAGGAGTTCAATAGTTTCTGGTCTTACATTTATGTCTTTAATCCATTTTGAGTTTGTTTTTGTGTATGATGTTAGAAAGTGTTCATTTCATTCTTTTATAGATGGTTGACCAGTTTTCCCAGCACCACTTATTAAAGAGATTGTCTTTTCTCCGTTGTGTATTTTTGCCTCCTTTGTCACAGATAAGGTGTCCATAGGTGTGTGGATTTATTTCTGAGCTTTCTATTTTGTTCCATTGATCTATATTTCTGTCTTTATGCCAGTACCATACTGTCTTGATGACTGTAGCTTTGTAGTATAGTCTGAAGTCAGGCAGGTTGATTCCTCCAGTTCCATTCTCTTTTCTCAAGATTGCTTTGGCTATTTGAGGGTTTTTTGTGTTTCCATAGACTTTCCTGGTGCTCAGACAGTAAAGCATCTGTCTACAATGCAGGAGACCTGGATTCGATCCCTGGGTCAGGAAGACCTCCTGGAGAAGAAAATGGCAATCCACTCCAGTACTATTTGTTGAAATTATTTGTTCTAGTTCTGTGAAAAATACCATTAGTAGCTTGATAGAAATTGCATTGAATCTATGGATTGTTGGCTTTGTAGTAGAGTCTGAAGTCAGGCAGGTTGATTCCTCCAGTTCCATTCTCTTTTCTCAAGATTGCTTTGGCTATTTGAGGGTTTTTTGTGTTTCCATAGACTTTCCTGGTGCTCAGACAGTAAAGCATCTGTCTACAATGCAGGAGACCTGGATTCGATCCCTGGGTCAGGAAGACCTCCTGGAGAAGAAAATGGCAATCCACTCCAGTACTATTTGTTGAAATTATTTGTTCTAGTTCTGTGAAAAATACCATTAGTAGCTTGATAGAAATTGCATTGAATCTATAGATTGCTTTGGGTAGTATACTCATTTTCAGTATATTGATTCTTTTAATCCATGAACATGATATATTTCTCCAACTATTTGTGTTATCTTTGATTTCTTTCATCAGTGTTTTATAGTTTCTATATATAGGTCTTTTGTTTCTGTAGGTAGATATATTCCTAAGTATTTTATTATATTTTATTTTTGTGATGGTGAATGGGAATGTTTCCTTAATTTGTCTGTTTCTCAGTGTATAAGGATGCAAAGGATTTGTGTGTGTTAATTTTATATCCTGCGACTTTACTATTTTCATTGATTAGCTCTAGTAATTTTCTGGTGGAGTCTTTAGGGTTTTCTAAGTAGGGGATCATGTCTTCTGCAAACAGTGAGAGTTTTACTTCTTCTTTTCCAATCTGGAATTCATTTCTTTTTCTTCTCTGATTGCTCTGGCTAAAACTTCCAAAACTATGTTGAATAGTAGTGGTGAGAGTGGGCACACTTGTCTTTTTCCTGACTTTAGTGAAAATGTTTTCAATTTTTCACCCTTGAGGATAATGTTTGCTGTGTCATATATAGCTTTTATTATGTTAAGGTATGTTCCTTCCATAAATAGACATCAAAACCAGAATAACTCAAAGGGAAACTATAATGAAGATTTTGGTGCCTAAAATGGATATTTCTATTAATAAGCAGAGGTTCCAGATTCTGTTTTAACAAAACTCATTGTAGTGTACACTTACACACTCCCTGGGTTAAATCCTGAGTAGTCCTCCCATAAAATTAAGATATTTAAACTCTACCAACAGTCACTAATTCTGAGAAAATACATTCTGAAATAGTACACTAATATGGATATAAGAAGTCAAGAGATAACTGGACTAAAAGGCAAGTTTGATGTTGGAGTACAAAATGAAGCAGGGCAAAAGCCAACAGAGTTTTGTGAAGAGAACTCACTGGTCATAGCAAACACCCTCTTCCAATAATGTAAGAGATGACTGTACACATGGATATCACCAGAGGATCAATGCCAAAATCAGATTGATTATATTCTTTGCAATGGAAACAGTGAGAGACTTAATTTTTTATACTCCAAATCACTGCAGATGGTGACTGCAGCCATTAAATTAAAAGCTGCTTGCTCCTTGGAAGAAAAGTTATGGCCAAGCTAGACAGCATATTGAAAAGAAGAGACATTACTTTGCCACAAAATTCCATCTGGTCAAAGCTATGGTTTTTCTAGTAGTCATGTATGGATATGAGAGTTGGACTGTAAAGAAAGGTGAATGCTGAAGAACTGATGCTTTTGAACTGTGGTGTTGAAAAGGACTTTTAGAGAGTCGCTTGGATTGTGAGGAGATCCAGTCATTCAATCTTAAAGAAAGTCAATTCTGAATATTCATTGGAAGAACTGATGCTGAAGCTGAAACTCCAATACTTTTGCCACCTGATTTGAGAGCTGACTCTTTAGAAACGGCCCTGACGCTGGACAAAATTGAATGTAGGAAGAGAAGAGGACAACAAAGGACAAAATGTTTGGATTTTATCCCAGACTCAATGGATATAAATTTGAGCAAGCTCTTGGAAGAGTAAAGGACAGAGAATCCTTGTGTAATGCAGTCCATGGGGTTGCAAGGAGTTGGCATGATTGAGCGACCAAAGGACAATGCACATAATTCTAGTAATCTTTGCAAAAGATGGACTTTGAAATAATCTCAATGACCTCATTCAAGGCAAATATGGACATAGGATTTTATTAGACAAATTAAAATGTGAGCTGAATTCTTGTCACTTCTTGATGGAAATTTTAAGAGCTGCATAGTAGTTCATATTTTTTCTTTATTTTGGCAACTGTCAACTGGAAAAAAAAGCATAACCTAAAAGTTGAGAATTATATTTTACTTAGTGGACAAAACTGAGGGCTTAAGCCTGGGACACAGCATTTCAGATAATTCTGAGAAACTGACCGAAGGAAGCAATGTTGAAGCCTAGATACACAGGAGTTTTTGCAACAAAAGACGGGACATTTGTAACATCGAGATTATTGTTAATTAAAGATAACCTGTTATATCAAGTCAAGGAATTGTGTGTTTTTCTACCTATGGGAAGATCCAAGTGTCTGGGCTCACTGAAATCATTCCTTTGATACGGACCTCTGCTATCTGGAGCCAGTATCCTGTGTTTTCTTATGAGTCTCCTTAGGGTGCACAGTGAGACTGGTGTTGACTGGAGTGGTGGGCATTGTTCACATTCTGAGTTCTCTCAGGGCTCACCAGCCATTGGGCAGCTGTAATATGATGGCTGCAGCATCTTTAGTTAACTGATGTGGCAACCGTATTTTTCATTCACAAAGCCTGTGACATCTCAGATGTTGATTATCTCACTAGCCTCCTTCTCAGAAAGAATAAAACAGATAGGACATTCTCCAGGCAGCCAGTAATGGACTTGAAGTATGAGCAAGAAATTAGCATTTGTTTTCACTCAGCCCTCAAGACATTAAGGATTACTTGCAACTGCAACATAGCTTGGTCTTCTTGACTAATACAATTGCAGACTAGAATCTCTCATGTCTTTTCTAAAAATATATGGTATTATAAGTGGCCCTTTTCATATCTCATGTTAAATTTAACAGAAATTGCAATAAGTTAAAAATACCTTATGGAGTAATAATCTTCAAAAAAAAAAAAAAAAAAACCCTGATATTTCTCTACATTATATGATTCCCTAGTGATTACATACTGCAGATCAGGGAACCCATGGGTGTTTCGTGAAAGAAACAGCTTTCAGTCATCCAGATCAGTGAGATTTGTGCATGGATCACAGAATGGAGCTCGGCCTCATTAACAACAGAAAGCAGTTTTAAGAACTGAAAACACACACACACACACACACACACACACACACACACACACACACAAAGAATGAATCCTTCAGACTGCAATCAATACCTCCCATCAGAATTAGAAGCTCTGATGTGTTTGCGGCTAAAATACAAATTGCTCCTTATTGACTTCCCTGGTGGCTAAGAGGGTAAAGAGTCTGCCTGTAATGCAGGATTCCGAGTTCAATCTTTGGGTTGGGAAGAGCCCCTAGAGAAGGAAATGGTAACCCACTCCAGTATTCTTGCTTGGAAAATCCCCTGAATGGAGGAACCTGGCAGGCTGCAGTCCATGGGGTCATAAAGAGTCAGACATGACTGAGCAACTATACTTCTTTTATTGACAGTAGTTTTTATTCAGTGACCACTACACTCTCTCCCATATCTTAAATTTTGGTGTTTAGAACAAAATGCTTGCAAAAAAAAAAATTCTTACCTTAGCAAGTATTTTTGAATTCATAGAGAATGTTGTAGAAAAATGTGGAATAACAGAAGCTTAGTATTCAGAAGATTTATTAACCTAAATTCAGGAATATGTTAAGAAGACATGAAATAAATATTTTTATTTCTAAATATACCTATGTATCAGATAATAAACTATTTTAAAGATCCAATTAAAAAATATTCTATCTACATGTACCTACATTTGTGACTTTTAAAAAAATCAGTTACCTTTCAGTTCAGTTCAGTCGCTCAGTCATGTCCAACTCTGCGACCCCATAAATCACAGCACACTAGGCCTCCCTGTTCATTATCATCTCTTGGAATTCACTCAGATGTACGTCCATCGAGTTCATGATGTCATGTAGCCATCTCATCCTCTGTCGTCCCCTTCTCCTCCTGCCTCCAATCCCTCCCAGCATCAGAGTCCTTTCCAATAAGTCAACTCTTCTCATGAGGTGGCTAAAGTACTGGAGTTTCAGCTTCAGCATAATTCCTTTCAAATAAATCCCAGGGTTTATCTCCCTCAGAATAAACTGGTTGGATCTCCTTGCAGTCCAAGGGACTCTCAAGAGTCTTCTCCAACATCACAGTTCAAAAGCATCAATTCTTGGGCGCTTAGCCTTCTTCACAGTCCAACTCTCAAATCAATATATGACCACAGGAAAAACCATAGCCTTGACTAGACGGACCTTAGTCCGGAAAGTAATGTCTCTGATTTTGAATATACTATCTAGGTTGTTCATAACTTTTCTTCCAAAGATTAAGTGTCTTCTAATTTCATGGCTGCAGTCACCATCTGCAGTAATTTTGGAGCCCCCCAAAATAAAGTCTGACATTGTTTCCACTGTTTCTCCATCTATTTCCCATGAAGTGATGGGACCAGATGCCATGATCTTTTTTTTCGGAATGTTGAGCTTTAAACCAACTTTTTCGCTCTCTACTTTCACTTTCATCAAGAGGCTTTTTAGCTCCTCTTCACTTTCTGCCACAAGGGTGGTGTCTTCTGCATATCTGAGGTTATTGAGATTTCTCTTGGCAGTCTTGATTCTAACTTGTGTTTCTTCCAGTTCAGTATTTCTCATGATGTATTCTGCATATAAGTTAAATAAGCAGGGTGACAATATACAGCCTTGACATACTTCTTTTCCTATTTGGAACTAGTCTGTTGTTCCATGTCCAGTTCTAACTGTTGCTTCCTGACCTGCATACAGATTTCTCAAGAGGCAGGTTAGGCGATCTAGTGTTTCCATCTCTTTCAGAAAAGGCTTTGGCATAGTCAATAAAGCAGAAATACATTTTTGTCTGGAACTCTCTTGCTTTTTCAGGGATCCAGAGAATGTTGGCAATTTGATCTCTGGTTCCTCTGCCTTTTCTAAAACCAGCTTGACCATCAGGAAGTTCATGGTTCATGTATTGCTGAAGCCTGGCTTGGAGAATTTTGAGCATTACTTTACTAGCATGTGAGATGAGTGCAATTGTGTGGTAGTTTGAGCATCCTTTTGCATTGCTTTTACCCAGGGATCGAACCCACATCTCTTGTGCTGCAGGTGGATTCTTTACCATCTGAGCCACCTGGAAGCCCCACAGTTACCTTTAAAAATGTATATAAAACATTAATTTTCATTTGACTATTAATTATGCCATTTCATTTTACTATATTCAGCTATCTCAAGATTAATTTGAAATCATCATTTCTAATTTAAAATCATATTTGCTTTCTTGAATTTTTCTAGGGAATTTCATAGTTCAGGAAGTCAGTAATAATCTATTTTACATCATCTAGGTCAGGTACTTATCTTACTAAAGCAGGATAAATCAGATCAAGGGGACTGAATCAAATAACTTAAAATGCTTCATATTCTAGCAGTCAGCTTCTAAGGAGCTCTGAGCATTAGAAAAACACATTTATTATTCTAAGACAACACTTATGATTCTAAAAGCTGTTTCTGGATTAGTCATATTTTAAATTCATGTATTTCAAATTAAAGTCAAAGACAGTTTTAAATAACATTTGGCTGTTTACTAACAATAAGATGAAAAACGTTACTCTCCCCTCATTGTTT